>CAUYRT010034973.1:0-99176 GCA_963574885.1 Lepilemur ruficaudatus
AACACACATTTATTATCTTACCTTTCTGGAGGTCAGAAGATCGATGTGGGTCTCACTGGGACTAAAATCAGGGTGTTGGCAGAACTCTGGAGGCTATAGGGGATGATCTGCTCCTTGACTTTTCCGGTTTCATTGGCTTGTGGGCCCTACAGCAGTGGCATCATTTAAGCTCTGCTTTCATAGGAACATCTGCTTCTTAGACTCTGTCTCTCTTTTTTCTTTATAAGGACCCTTATGATTACAATGGGCTCACCCATATAACCCAAAATAATCTCCCCATTTTGGAATCCTTAATTTAATCACATATGCAAAGTCTTCCTTTTTATTTTATTTTATTGCCATTTAAAAGAACCTATTCACAGGTTCCAGTGATTAGAGTGTGAACAACTTTGGGGGCCAGCCACAGTCCTCCTTTTCTCTTCCTCTAAAAACACAAGTCAAATGTCATTATTATTTTCCATCTTAATAATTACAAACATGCGTGCACACACACACACACACACACACACACGCTTGATAGATTTCTAATATCTGCAGACAAAAACATAACTTTTGAAACCATACATGATTCAGTTTATTTGTTCTTTCCTAACTCAACTTTTCTAACTCAGCTCTCACTTTTCCCACCCACCATTCCCAGTTTTTCTTCCGCCTGTACCCGCCTGCATGCTGTTCTCTCAACACCAGCCCCCAGACCATTGCTTATATTGTTCCCTGAGGCCAGAATCTTTCTGTCTCTCTTTCCCCTAATCCACATATATGGCTCAAATTCTCCTTTTATAAAGAAACCCTTTCTGTTTACTCTAGCTGAAAAGAATCCTCCACTCTTCAGCAGGGACACAAATCTTTTCCCCTCTTTCCCTGCACTCATTTTATTCTCCTTTGCCTATACCTGTTTCCTGGGTCACTACTACATTGTCTTTACTTTTCAGTAAGAGTAAACAGTCCTTATGGCTCTATTCTTACTGCAATTTCAGCATCTCCAGCTGTTTGAAAACTTCTCCCCTCTATTTCCGGGAGACTCATAAGGCTGTCCAATTTCTGTTCATTTAAACAATATCTCACCATCCATGAAGCATCCACCATTTTCTTCCTCACCATTAGCTCTTAAGAGATCTGATATTGAGGTGTTGGAAGATGGTACAAAGTACTGATAAATATGCCAAAGCAATGTACCAAGCTCCCTGTCAGTGGTGCTCTAGGCACTGTTCCTGACATCTTTGCTACCATAGTAAAATTATTCCAATGTTCTCCTTGGGGAAGCCTGTCCACCTTTCTTTTACATTCATTCTGAAAGCAATAGTACTTGATCTCCTAACTTCTGACTCCTGAAAATTTAGGTGCCTCACCAAGAATTAAGTACTCTAGCTCTTTCAGTTTCGGTCCACTGACCCTGAGGGTGACCACAAGTTCGTAGGCAATGGGTTGTATGATAATCTGAATGACTTTCCTTGATCTGTGCTCAAAATGACTAATCCTCAGGCTTTGTTCTTAGAGCAATCTGTTAATGTTGTGACCCTTATTCCTGAGATCTGAGTTATTTTGCTAAATGCTTCTCAGCCACACATGCAACTAGATTCCTAGCAGACCTGCTCTCTAGTCTTCAAGGTGTGCTTAGACATACATGACTACTGGGGTGCTTTATGACCCATTTTATTATTCTGTTATGATTTATTGTTTATGTGCCTTTCTGCTTTGTTACTATAGAGGGTTCTTGAGAGCAGAGAATAGCTTCTGCATCCACCCCTTGGGTGTCATGTGTCATGTGTTGCACAAACTAGGGGCTAGATAAGTCATTGTTGAATAAATAAAATTGGGCCACTTGTAACATAGAACCCTTTCTCCCTACACAGTTAAAGAAAGGGTTACCTTCATTGTTGGAAGAGTGCTAATAAAGCACACAATAAATTCAGACAGCCAGCAGATCCTGGAACTCTATCAAAATGTTTCAGGATGTTTATTCAAATCTGCCACTTTCTCTATGCATACACAGGCACACTTAGAGTTGATGTGCCCTGGGAGAACTGGCATTCGTCAAGGTTTCTAAGCCATTACTTTTTCTATGGACCCTAGCGGATGCCTCCTTCAAAAAATGTGAAAGGTCTGCTAATTTCTTCTAATGAAAGAGCAATAGAGGCACAGAAGTGGAAATCACACAGGTCATTCCATAGACCACATGAGGGGGTCAACTCCCTAAAATAAAAGAATGAAAATGAATTCACCAGATAATCATTTTCTATTAATAGGCCATAATAAATATAAATATTCGGTTCCCATTGAAAAGGAATTTTAAAAATTAGCATTTGCCTATTGTGAATTTATTAAAATATCTATAGTCTTTCTCTGCTTTTTCAAAGTATCACTGATAAAAATAATAAATGACAATACAGTTTATGGAAACTTCTTGTTCTATTATTGTTGAAATCTCCTGAGGGTGAGGAAGAAAAGAAATCTGTTCAGGGATTTGATAGAAGGACCAGAAGATAGAGCTTAGCAGTGGCATCAAACTGCCCGAAACCTAATGACAGGCAGAGACGAGGGAGTGGGGATTCTGATCTCGGGGGCTCAGCATCTCTGCAGAGTGGGCTGTTATCATGTGTGAGCCATCCTTCTTCCATTTGGGGTGTCTGTAGACATGAGGCTGGGAAGATGGGATGTGAGGAGATATTTACCTAGGAGACGTAGGGAAGCACAGTGTCACTAATTCACATTACATCCATTCCCCCGTGTGGAAACTATCGGAGCTAGCCTGTTACAACTTAGTTTATTTGTCATAGAACCATTCAGCAGAACAGAAGCTTATCCAATAAAATATTACAAATCTATCACACTTAAGTTGTCTTATACATACACTGATCACAGGCGTGTACATCTTTGGGGTAGGGTTAGAAGACTCTTTCTTAACCTCCCGTATCTGTCTGTGTAGTAGATGTGGTGTGCAGCATTTCTCTCCCTGGGGACTGCCTGGATTCTCACTGGAGATTGGATCCCATAGGAGGACTTTGGTAGAGGCAATGTCCAGACCTTGGCGAGAGGGCTTGCTTTTCAATGTTAGGAAGGCAGAAGGACAGCATGTACCCTACAATTGGGACAACTGTCCTCAAACTATTAAAAACTCAGGATTTTCATTCTTGATGAACCCTAATGTGTTTTTAGTAGTTTTGCTAGTGCACATGCCAACTCAGTCTTGCCTTTCTGGTGGTAAGTTATGCAAAGTAACATGTGATCCAGAGAAGATGTGGTGGTCTTCACTGGGCAGCTCTTATGGGTTGGTCCTGATAGGATCTGTAATAGTTTCCTGCAACTGTTGTAACAATAAATGCAACATTTTAAAACTACAGAAATGCATTCTATCACAGTTATGAAGGCTAAAAGTTCAAAATCAAGATGCTGGCCAGGCTATGCTCCCTTTGAAGGCTCTAGGGAAGAAGACTTCGTTGCTTCTTCTATGTCACATGCTCCCAGCAATCCTTGGCATTCCTTGGTTTGTCTCACTCCAGCCTCTGCCCCGTCTTCTCATGACCATCTTCCCTCTGTGGGTACTCTCTATTTCTTATAAGGATACCAGTTATTGGATCTACAGTTCACCCTAATTTGGTATGTCTCATCTTGATCTTTAATTAATTATATCTGTAAAGATCCTATTTCTACATAAGATCACATTTTGAGTTTCTGGGTGGACATGATTTTTTGGGAGACAATATTCAACCCACTTCAGTGTACAATGGCCAGAACTGGGACCTAGAATCCAGCCACAGCACTGGGCAAACAAGCATTTACATAAACCCAGAGCCTATAGCATAGTTGGTTATAAGCAGCCCACTATTAGAGCAAAGGGCTTCTTGTGAGGAAAAGCTCTCCCTCCATCATGACACTACTGTCATCTGCAGGAAAATGTGTAGAGTGAGGACTTCTACACTCTCCTAGAGGGGGGTGGTCTGCATTCTTTGCAACCACATGCAGCATTTCTCAACCCCATCCTTGCTGCATTCCCTCCCCAGGAATCCATAGCAACATTTGTGAAGACAAATGTTATCAAAGACTGAACCTCATGTGAGAGAGACAGATGGGATTGCAGACCATCAAGAAGTAGCTGGCTCTATGAACAAATGTCAATGACTCCTACATGTTTTTTTTAATAATCATCTTTCTTAATGATTAATAACTACTTGATCTTTTGAGTTGTTTCCCAGAAATGATGGATTTTCTGCAAAACAAAGAAGCTGAGATTCTGAAGACCCCTTGGCAGACTTCCTGTGCCAAGGTTCATCACCCACCCCAACCTGCCCCCAATTCAAGTAGCTCCTTGTTAGTTACACAACAAAGCCCCAAGTTCCGTGGCTCCTCCTTCAAAAGCCCATGATCTCCATTAGTCAGATAGATGAAGCTTCTCCCTTCCAACTGAGAAGTTGTCTTTAAAAATTAGAAAATTTCATTTTAAATTTTATTCTATTTTAATTCTATTAAAAAATTTCTTTCTTCCATGGCAATCCTTCCTGTCTCAATAGTGGATCTTTATGCGACGAGTAACCAGACCTAGCCTGAAGCCCCTTTGCAGTTTCAACAACAAAGAGCAGGGGAGTTGCAGAATATATGACCATATTTATACTCATCATCTTTTTAGAATGTGAAATGAAAAATCTCTGATGTATAAATGTTTTGGAAAAATCCACTTTTTGTCTAAACAATTGTAAGGGAAACTCAAAGCAATCACATATTGCAAGTAATTTGCATCTATGCTTCAGGCAGAGGTAGGGGGTGCCAGAATTGTTTGGGTAATGGCCTTATTTCTCCTTTTAGCCTTTGTGGCAGGAAATTTTTTGACCTGTTTGATCCTGGAAGCCCCTCAACTTCTCAGTGTTTCTTTTATCCCACTGCTCAAGAAAGACTAAGGGAGGCTCAGGAAGCAGGTGGTTTGGAGGTAAAAACATTATGTGTTTTGTTTGTTCTAATTATTTGCTTGTGGCATATGGAGAGAGATAGTCATTTAGGCGCTAGGATACCGACCACCAAGATCTTTATAGACTCACACTTGCTCTTGCATCCTGATGGGACACAAACAGGAAGCTGTTTATTTAAGGGATCCAAACATTTTAACCTCCACCAAATCTAGCCCTTTCTAAGAATGAAAAGCAAGAACTGTTTAATCGCCCTCAGCATCTCTAAATAACAATTAAGAACAGGAAGTGAAAAACACTCGGTCCAATTCAAACTCTGAAGGCAGTAATTAATGAGAAGCAAGAAGCGTTGCTTATTATTGTAATTTCTGCTGGTTCTGATGACTGACATCGGTTGGATATTCACTGTGCATTTCATTATTTATTTCAGCATACAGTTTTGACATACTAAATGTGTAGTATCAGCATTGTTTATAAAATTTTATGCAGTGGAAAATAATATGGATGACTAGTTTGTAATCAGCAACTTGTAGTTTCCTATGAAACATTTTACAGGATTAAAGAGAAATAATCTATTTGAATAAAAAGGAACATAATTGGTGAGTCACAGCATGCTGGCAGAGAATTTTTGGGGGACTCTTTTTCACTGATATTTGAAGTGTTTATTTGCATAGTGAGGTTGTACTGAGTTTTGTATGTGTTTGACCAAACATGGCTGTGTCAGCGGGTCAGGACTGTCCACCATGGGCATTTGTGTATGAGTCCAGACCCTGTTGGGTCCAAGCAGAAGCCAACCTATTGGGTCCAGCTGTGATAATCTATTTGTGTAGGCTTGGCTAGGTCCTGCTGTTGGAAAATTTATCTACAGTATCCAGCATCAACACCATTAGGGACACAGAAAGTATGCATTAAACACTTGCTACCCGTCTCACATACCGAGGGGGCATGAGTCTACTTTATGGGTTATCTACTGAAAATTTAAAGAATCTCAAGCAACTTACTCTTACCATTCAGTCGGCTTTTGAGCTGCAGACTTAGTTACCACTCAGAGAGTGTTGGGGGGTATGAACCAACGTTGATTTTAATTCATAGGGTGGAGGAAAATTAGGATGATTTTTAAAAAAATCCAGACATAAGTTGGTTTTGGAATTGGATGCTGTGGGTACCTGGATATATCCCCATGAACCACCCAACTCCCAGCACCTGGGACTCTTGGCCTGAGGCCTTGCTCTGGTGACAGCCTGCCTGCCCATACATGTGGGAGATTGACATGCTGGGAGATAGAGCCACCACTCTCACTCCAGCAGCTCTCAACCAGTGACTAACAGGAGCTGGAAGGTTAACACTCTGTAATCCTGCCCTGGGGATAACTCCTAGGTGCATGTCCTCATCAAAGAGCTCTGAGCTTTCCAGTGGGATTAAACTTCAGTGGCAATTAAGTTGATGATACAAACTTTGTTGTTGACCTTCTCTCCCCTGTTTCCTGCTCCTTTCCCAGAACTTCCTGGAATTACCTACCCAAATAAAGGATTTGTACTTGAATCTCAGAGGGCACTTCTGGGAAGCCCATTTGCAGATATCAGTCATCTTCCCCTTTTCCTTTACCTGGCCAGATTCATAAAGTTAATTAAGTACGAATTGAAGCTGATAACACTCGTTAATGTATCGGGGCAGCCTGCTATGTGCCCAGACTGTGTTGGGAGCTGCACATAGAGTGTTTCTGATCCTCACAACTTTTCCATGATGAAATTCACAAGTCAAGTTCTCAGCTCAAATCCTTACACAGTCTCTGCATTTCAATCTCCCAAGTTAAATATTTATATGAGGTGCATTTTGAGCAGCACAAAACAACGCGAATGCACCACTTAGCAGTACTTTCTCCTCTAACATCAACTGTCTATGCACAGGCAGGAACGGGGCTGTCTGCACGGGGCTCACTCAAGGCCCCAAGTCATTCACCAAAGAGGCAGTTAGAAATCAGAGAGCGCAGGAAACCTTGGGCAAGGCTGGGTCATTAGTGCCTCTGCTGATTAATCAAGACCTGGCTGCCACTTTGTTAAATGCCTCGAGGTGGAGTTGGAGGCAATCAGCCCTGTGGAAACTGCTTGATTGCTTCTCAAAGTGGCAGTTTGCTTTTGGACACTGTACTCGTTCCTGTCAGATCTGTATTGTGACCTTCAGTAAGGACAATGACCCTGCCTCCAAGTGTAGTCTACGGGCACACTATCTAGGACTCTTGTTATACAAAGACAGTTACACATGAAGAAACAGCCGCAAAATCCCTGAGTGCAATTATGTTTTGGTTTCATAAATGCAGCCCAATTATTGCATTTGTCTTCCTTTTGTATTTAGCTTGGAACAGGCGCTCCCACTAAATGTGCCAAATGCTTTATTTTTGTCTCCATTTTTAGAGAGCACATCAGGAAAATGAAGTGAGCTCTCCCTCCCTCCCACAGTAAACAACCACATAACTGTAATAAGAAGCTTTCTGAATAATTTATAATTTGCAAACAAAAATTCATCTGATTATGCTGAAATGACAGACACTCTGCATAACAGTGTGTATTATCAAAGAGTGCTTTTTTCTTTTTTCCATTTTGATGACTGATTATATACACAAATTGAAGAGAAATAACTATGTACACTATTACCTTTAAATTATTTTTTAATCTACCTTTTAATCTTTCAAAACTATACAGGAACAGTATAATTATTCTCTGCCAATCACTGGTGATGATACATTCAGAAGCGTTTTCCTATGCGGATGAACAAAACAGACATTCAAGATAATGTGCAGTTCATTGCTTCTTTTTTCCTAGGAAATGGGTGTTTCAGGGTTTTATATCATCAGCAACTCATGACTATTTTATGCTCCATTTTCCTTTGTTACATGGAAAAAAGGCATATAACACATACATTTTTCTGTGGTCACATCACCCTTCCTTGTCTTCTCTCAGCTTGGTGTCAAATATGAAAATGAAGGAGCTCAATCAAAGATAGGCGAAATCTTTGAATAAAACTGAAAATTTTGTTGGAAACACTTTGGGAGCTAATCAGAAAATTCAGAGAGCAAAAAAATGTAATAATCCTTTCAAATAAGGCTGGGGGAATATTGTCTAATTTGGAAGGACACAAGAAGTTTGGATTAAAACTGTAGCACTCTTGATGAATCCTTTAAGGAGTGCTCCCTGTATGTTTAAATGATGAAATATCATATTGTGTGATCATTCAGGAGGTATAGGTCACACCTGGGTTATAATCTGTAGTTCACTTACATTTTCAGAAGACTGGTTACTTTTCTTGAGAGAGTTAATTTGTTTTCTCAAATTATCCAGAAGAGCAATCTGCTTTCCCCGTATTAGTATCACTTCATTTCACTTCTGGTTGGTTTTGGTAGATTTCACTGGAGATTGCCAAAACTTGGTCTTTGGGTTAAATAGGTACGCATAGTATGGATTCAGGCCAGACATCTATTTTCCCAGAACATTGTACCAAAACCTGGGAGGAATTAAAATGTTCACAACTGTAGAATATGATATCTCTGCCTTTTAGGACTTGAGAATTCTTTTGTATGCAACAGAAAATCCCTTTTCACAGACCATAGATACTAACTATTTGCAATGAGAGAACCTATTTCAACACTGTTGGATATTTCCCCCTAGCCATGGGAGCAGCTGCATCACTCCTCGTCATAAGTGCAGAACCCCAGTAAAGTACGGGAAGCTGACCATAGAGAACTGTAGGGTTCATGGTCATCAGGACCCAGGCTTTTTAGAGGACTCTGGCCAAGCCTTTAGAATCAAGCATGGATTTATAAATTATTTGTGAATCCAGAGATTCTGAAGTTCGTGTCTCCCGTGGAAGACATCTGGATACCTCCAGAGTCCAGCTGAGAATGCTGCACCATGCCAGCACCCATCTCCTTCCTCATTCAGGTGGTGAGGGGAGGAGCATGGGCTAGCTGTGGGATTAGCTTCTATTCCTTAAAACCTGGCAGTGTGCTGGAAGGTGGGGGCATTGATATTTGCCAGTGTGTCCACTCTGCTGGACATGGGATCAGGTTTGTAGGCTCCCGTTATTCCATCATCAGGGACGTGCACTCTGGGCCTGGAACCATTTCATATTAACATTGTATCTAGAAATTCCATTAGGCCGACATTTCTCTGTATGCATTTTCACTAATATTTTGCTTGGAAAGCAGCCACTAGCTTTTCTAAAACTCCTTAACAGTTGTCAGATGATGAAACTTTTCATTCCCTAATAACCTAGGGTGGATTTAAGCCATGCCATATATCCTAGCTTCCAAATCATCCCATCTTCTCCTGTATTAGCACATTTCTTGATGGTTAGGAGCAGGCAGACAGCCCACTAAGGACTTTCCAAATAAGAATGTCAAGAAAGAAGACACCTCTGCATTTAGCAATGGCTAATGCCATCTCTCTTAGTTTGAGAAATTTGATTTCATAATAAGGGAAAAAAAACCCTTTCCTGCATTGGTAAAACTGCCTAAATAATAAATTTATATATTTTATTTGCCTTTGGTCTGTCAGGGTTTTCAATTTCTATGGAAAGGAATATTTTTCAGGCCTATCTAAAGTGACGAGACATGTCAAGGGACTCAGAATTATCTCATCCATAAGGAAAGTGCTAAAGACGTTCAGACTCAAGCCCAAGAGACTGTCCCTTGTCCCTTGGGCATGCCTCAGCACCCCAAAGTAGCATCAATCTTCCGAAGGGGATTGACGTTGGCTTGATGTCAATTCTCCAGAGCAACCCCTGGAAATAATGATGCGTTTATGATTTTAATCCCTCTATTACTGTTTAATTGCCTTCTGATATGAGTAAGTGTCCTTGTGAAAGCCAACAGCAAACAGGATGCGACTGAGCCAGACACCAACCTAGTGAGACCTTTGGACACAGACACTTCATTCCAAGAATTGAGTCTTGAATGTACTACTTTCATTTCAGTTATCTAAGCACTAACTTCATACACATAGGAGTTAAATAATCTAACGTTTCCTAAATGATCTTCATTCAAAATTAAAGGAATGCCAGAGGACGTATTGAAGATTCAGGTCTTGGACTTTCGTTAATTTTTAAGGTTCTCATTTCTATTGACCAACGACAACAACAAATAGCAACAAGCCAAACAACGCCAGAGTTAACAGCAATCCAGTTTTCTAACATTTTTCTTTCCAATCATGTATCTGGATTTAACTTTCAATAAACTGGAGGAGGGAAAAATGTATTTTCATGAAAGGGAAGGTGAATGAAAAAGGAAAATATTTTTACAGTGATGAAAATTAAAATTTACAAATTATTTCACATTTAGTTTTCCCTTTTCAAATTTGAAGCTTATGAATCTTTGCTCCCAGGAGAAGGAAAAAAACATAGTGATAGCCCTTGATTCCATAAAAGGATTGCAGGTATGTATGAGGACATGTCCTACCTAGCCTGGAAGAGGGAGGAGGCTCAGGGGGACAGGGCATCTTCGTGAGAGCAAAATAAGATCCCACATGAATGGCCCATAGCAAAGCACCTAGCGCATCATGGAAATTAAGGAGTGCTGTCTCTTTCCCTATTAGAAAGAGAAGAAAGTAGCTTTTGGGGTCAGAGAAATTTTCTTTTTTCCTATCAAGTTTAATGAAAAAGTTCTCTTTCTCCAATAATTTAAACTTCATCTTTCCTGGCAAAAGCAAAGGTCTTTCCGATCCGAGAAGTCTTCTTGAATAGCGTCTTTTGCTATTCCAAAGCAAAAATAAATTCTTAGAGACAGAATTTTGTTGTTGACTTTATTCAGTTTTCTTCAGACAAGAGCAGTGATGGATAGAAGAATAAAAAGGACAGAAGATAAGGTGAGAGCAAGTGGAGTAATACGTATTAAAATAATGAGAGCAGCTGTCATCGACTGAGCCCCTGTGATACACAGTGTCATACACAGTATTCTACTTCTTAGAACAATAGAGTAAAGCTAGTATTATTGCTACTATATTACAGATGAATAAAATTGAACCCCCTTAAAATTTAGAATGGAATTATAATTACTGATTACTTGAATTACTGATGGAGTAATTCAAGGTACAAGTGGCAATTAGGATTAGATCCCAAGTCAGTACTAGTTCCACGATGCCTTCTTACTTCTCACTTGTTTATCTCAGCTAGTTAGAAAAAAAGCATTTCTAGCCTTCAAAATGGAATCAGGACCTTGTTCTGACTTGGTGTTGCCCCCAGAGCATCTAAGTTTACCAGAGGCAAGTTTCCAAGAGAATTGCTGTCACAACTGCAGTGACTTGAGAGAAAAAAGAACAAAGAGGAAGAGGTAACAAAAGGCACCAGAAAAGAGCCGCACAGGGGCAGCAAGAGTGGAGAGTTTAGGGAGATTTGACCCCCCATAATTTGCACATTTTCTGCGATCCTTCCTAGATGGAACTCACTCCTAGTTGGCCCCTACAGTGCCAGCAAGTGTCACAAGGATTGGCCTGCCACATTCCGACCTTTATAATGTACCATCTATTGCTGCTTAATAGATGAGCTATGTTTTGCCCATGTAGAAAGAACAGAATCTAACAACTACATTACTGACCCTATTTTCTAAGAGGTATTTTCTCAGTCTCTTGGAGTTTCCTAAGTCCTTGTCCCCCACCCCAATAGGACTGAGAAACTCTTTCACCAGAAGGAGAACTTGGTGCAGAGAACCAAGAGCACGGGGCCATGCAGTGGAAGGTGAGGACATTAGAACTGCCTGCCTAGAAAGACCAAGCAACCCTCAAATGGGCTTGTTTTGCAGAGGACTAAAGTCTCATTCATCTACGCCCTGATTAAACCCACTCATTCAGTTTTCCTGCTGTTTGGAATGAGGTCTCTGTGGGTGCCCCATGGAGTTTTCTTGGGGTGATGTGAGTCCTTCCACAGAGCTGGTTTCTCGAGGCCAAAGTACTGAAAATGAGGAAGAGGCTGGGCAGGAGGTGCAGAAGGCTGTGGGTGGGGGGACCTTATCTCCTCTGCGTTGCTTAACACTGCCAGTCTCTGTGCTAGAGAGAGGAGTAACAGTAACAAGCATTTGATCCTTGTCCAGAAACGCTTGTGGAGGAGAAAGGAAGAGCTGGAGGACAATTCCAAAGTACAGCTGCTGAAGGGCTGTGCGTTTCACCTTACTCAGTGACACATCACTGAGGGTCATGGTGCCAAGGTCAGTACTGACCTGGGGTGCTCCCCACCATGGTCTACATTGGACTCCCAGGAGCTACTTCAAAAAAACATGCATGCTAAATACAAAATGTGCTTGGTAAGCAAACATAGCTCTAGGTCAAGTCTCCAAACTCAGTCTTTCAGCCCGGTGGAGTTCTACCCACAAAGAGATGCTGAGATAGCCACTGGCATGGACATAAAGCCTAGATTAAGTCTGATGCACAGATTCAGTGACTGGGTGTCAATTTGTTTACAGGTGTGTGTGCATGCTGGTAAATTTTCACGTGGATATACACACATAATTTACAAATGTACCTTTCCATTCCCACTGTCATTCTATCCTTGAACAAGAAGTCTACTAAGCTCTATTGTTCCTCAAAATGTAATCACATTTAATTTAACACAATACATAAGGTAAATAAACCATCTTAAATAAACCAATTCTAAATCATTCTTCACTTCTTCTTATTTTGGGATTGAGAGTTGAATTTGTAATATCCAACCTGAGGACTGAATTTCAGAAAAGAGCAATGACTGGTGCAGAGTATTCAATTGTTTGATTTCAGAGGTAAAAAGGCACATTATTACAAGGATTGTGAAAAAGGACGGATTTAATTCACAGATATTTGGCTTCAACTTGCAAAGAGAACACCACCAACAACAGCAACAACAACAACAAAAAGCATGAAACAGAACTGCCTTCAAAGATTTACCCTGCCCTAGTCTACCAATTGTGGGCTGACCTGTGAAGACTCCCTACTGCTGAAACCACAGGGATTATGCAAAGGGTAAAAGTACTTGATTTGAGAAAATCTGTGTTGTTGAGCAACAGAAAACAAGGCAATTGTAAAGTCAGCCTTGTTTAGGGGAGTTGGCTGGAAGGACCTTGAATGCCAGCAGGGCAGGGTCTGTGCTGAGGATGGAGGGAGATTCTGGTTCATACCCTGAGCACGCTTATTGATTAGAGTTCAAACAGGAAGAACACTTTTTGTTTTTGGCAAAAATAGTAATGTCTCCATAATAAATATGGGGCATTTTCTCCATAACTACGCTGATAATTAAGGAGGGCCCTTTCATTGTGACTTGAAATTAGGACCTTTCTGTCATCACAGTGAAATTAATTCTAAGACAAGTTGGAAGCCATCTTGAACTTTAGGCTGGTAAGTTGTTAAATACAAAATTCTGATGGTTTTTAATAGAAAAATAATGTTCAATGCTTTTTTTCACTGTTCTAGTACAAAACAAAGGGAAAAAATTCTAAATCTTGGGGATGACACAGATAGGGCATCCCAACCTTCTAAAGCTCTCTGTTCCAGAGGGAAAAGGAATATAGACCCATAGGAAAGGTGAGAAAACCATCAAATGTATTTGAAATAAGTTATGCCAATAGTTCTATTGTGTAGAAGTGCAAGTATGATGTTTTATAAAATCTTTTATGTACATTTATAAAAAGTGCTTCATAGAAAATAAAACTTGTTGAGGGAAGTACCAGTCACAACCACACTAGCATGCATCTCACCCCCCAGGAGCTTTAAGTAAGTTCGCCATCTGGACAACGAGTTCATTGTTTTGCTAGTTTGCAAAAGAGAAGGGAATAAATTTGTAATAAACATATATGCAATTAAATCCATTATCTTGCCTGGTACTCCCGGTACTTGTGTCTATGAAAATGACAAATGGCTCTAACTCACCACCTTTGCCCACTTGTTCCCTATTTCTGGCAACTGTTCACTTTAATAATGACCAGAATATTTACCACTGGTAGGTGCCAATGGGATTCAACTGAAAATATGATTTTTCTTCTGGAAAAGAAGAAAAAGATTTTTCTTCTGCTATTAAGTTGCCTTTGGAATACTTTGAAGTTGTATATGTCGTTATTTGAAAGCATTTTGTATGTATTTTGCTTTGTCTTTGAATATTTGCTCTAAAACATAAAAATAGGGTTCTCTTTCCCCTTCAGGGTATTTTTAATGCTAGAAATATCCTTGAAGCCTTTTTTTAAAACTTTTTGACTTGGTAGAAATTTACTGTGCTGGCCTGTCACTGCTGTGACCTTTACTAGAGTTTGTTGAAGTTAAAAAAAAAAATTATAGATATCAGAATTTTCACCAAGCTTTTGAGTAACCAGATGCCTACATATCTGAGCATTAAACAACAGTTCAGATTTTGAGAATTCAAATATTTATTGATTATAATTTATGAGCCCACACTTACGCTAGGGTTATCTAGGGCCTGTGTGTTTGACCTCAAGGCATTTGTGTTTATCGGATAGAGCTAAACTACATAAAATAATTAGAAAGCAGTTACATTTAACTATACTGCACTGATTTTAATTGATAGGAGTAACCCAGAAAGAAAGAACAGTGTGGGTGGAAATTATACTTTGTGGAGGAGAAAGGCTTATTTTCACTCTTGAACTTTGTTATTATTTATCTTTTAGTAACTACCAGGGAGGTTTTACATAAATCTGTATACACAAATGGTACTGTGCCAGGTTATAATTGGAATAGGTCAGTGACTCCACTGGAATGTGAGTTGCTTCAGGCAGGAACGGTGTATTTTATTTTTTATCCCAAGGAACCGGTCCTGTGATGATCACATAGTAGAAATATAATAAGTATTTGATGACTAAATGCATGAATAAATATTAAAAACACTGTTGTTTGTTGGATATTTATAATTTTTAACTAAAATAACCCATTTGTAAAAGGAACAATTCAAAAATCACAACGCTTCAAAGAAATGGTCTGTGTGTAATAATGCTATTTGTTTCCTTCCATTAAACTCTTCACGATAATTGTGGGAGACTGTATTTTCCTATCATGCCCTCAACAATAACTCCCATCCCACATGGTCTTTCGGCATGTGACCCTGCCACACCTCTGTCATGCAGGTGACTTTACTTCCCCACCTCCTGGATCTGGGCGGCCCCGTGACAGAAGTGATGCTGAAGTAGCCCTTAACTGGCCTAGTAGCTTCTGCGTCCTGCCTCGTGGAAGCCCGCTGCCATGTACACAGAGAAGCTATCCGGAGACCACTATGCTGTGAGATGCTCAAGCCACATGGGGAGGCTCTGGGGAAGAAGGCACCAGGTGGAGAGACAGGTGAAGGAATACTAAAGCACTTTACTGTGAGTGAAGAACCTACTTTGGAGATGATCCTCCAGCCCTGGCTGCCCCAGATGACACCATGTGGATCCAAGACCAACCTCCTAGCTTATAATTCCTGACTGTCTAATCACTGGTAAATTAAAATGGTTTTAAGACACGAAGTTGTACTATTTAGTTTGGTACACAGCATTAGGTGTTGAGAAGATTAGTGGAGGACTTATTAAGTGCCATATGCATTAATTGAAAATAGTTTTGATGTTGCCGAATCAACTGCAGGTTTATGTGCTAGAAAATTGGTTTCTTGGCTGTTACAGAAAAGGTTAAACATTTTCTCAGACCAATCATATAAACTTGTTTGGCATCTTGAAGAGTGACCTACAGAGTATGATTTCTAGGAATCAAAACATAGCAACAGTAATCTTTCCCTCATTCCAAATATGAGCATAATAACATCATAGATATTTGTCTTGTGGATCATGTCTGTTCTTTCTCTCTTCTTGATGGTCAGAGTTATTCCAAAGTGAGTAGATGTCCTATTTTAGATAGTATATGATCATCCTTCAAGCTTCAAATAATTTTTACAAAATTCTTTATATTTTCTCAATTGCATTAAAATATATTTGTCATTTAATACTCACAACATTGTTGGAAGTTAAATACCATGTATCATTTTATCCAACAGACATGGATAAGGAACTAATTTATTCCAAGGATCATTCTAGGCTAGATTGCAGGAAATAGAAACATGACCGCAACATAGGCAATGTTCTCAAAAACCCATCATCTACTATTTTCATGAATAGATGAAGAACACTGAAGTTTATAAAGGAGTAAAAACTAAAAATCAGATCTTTGAATTCCAAATTGCATGTTCCTTTAACTTTAGCACAATACTTCCTAATAACCAATCAGATATGTGTTTTAGCACTTAAAAAGTATTTCCCACATGTTATTTCATTCAGTATTCATGAAAGCCTTATCAGGTACATAGCTATTTCCTTGATAAAAATGAGATAACTGAAGTTAAGTGTTTTTCCAAGGATTTGACAAAGAATAAAGAATACAGCTACTATTCAAAATTAAGCCTTTTGATTCCAAAATGTATTGCCATTTCTGAGTATCACAGATGTCTTTCTATAACAAGTGAAGAGTGGTGGTTAAAATCTAGATTTAGATTTTACAGTGAGACCTTTCCAGACTAGGTTCAAATTTTGGAAGCAATTTGGTGAAGGGTCAGATAACTTCCTACCTGTGTGGCTTTGGGCAAGTTAGGGGACTAGGGCCCCATCCTTATGACCTTATTTAAACTTAATTACTTCCTTAATCACCCTATCTTCAAATAATGGGGGTTAGGGCTTCAATGTGTGAATTTTGGGGGGACACAATTCAGCCCATAACAGGGTGCAAAGAGTCCACAGACAGCCTGGTTGACTGATGACGACAGCTGACTCTCATTTGTCAGGCGCTTAAGCTGGCAGCCTTTTCGTAAGAGTGACTCTTTCAGACAGGTATTGTTCTGATGTACTTCTGGAGCAGGGGGTGGTCAGAAAGAACCAGGAGCATCTCGACATTTATTGCTACTACTTGGCCCAGCATGAACTCTATCTTTCCATTCTTGCCTTTTACAATCTCTCATCCTAAATGGGAGAATGAGTCAAGTAGCTATGGAGTACGATCAGTTCTTTGCATCAATAGCTCTCTGGTTTCTGACAGGTGGATTGCTACTTCCTTAGGATGTCCGTCACATAATAGGGAAGCTGCATACGGGAAGGTGGATTTGACATACTTAAAATGCATGTCTGCAAGATGTAACCCGTAAGAAGGGCTAATAGTCTAATAGTGTGAGCTATCTGTAGGCTATTTTTAGATAGGCATGAGTAAAGCTATTACTTTTAAATGGCAATACTGTGAAATCCCCTATCGTGAATTTTATTTCTTATTCAGTTGAAAAATATATTAATGTGCCATCACCTACCAGGCTTATTGAAATCCCTGTGCCTTGTGGATGAATCAGAATCCCACAAGCAGGTTAAATGCAGGCCTTGCAATTGCTGTTCAGTGTGCCTCCTGTCCTTGTGCCAGCTCCTATCAGAAATTGTGGGACTCAGCGCTCTGGCTTCCTGCTCCTGACACGTGTGTTATGTGGGATGCATGTTAAATATTGCCAGTGACTTGTAAGCTAAGAGTCTAGAAGTAGTCATGAAAAACACTTCTATAATTTTACATTTCCTAAAGCTCATTGACCCCTGGAAGAAATGTCATACTGTACCCACATTGCTTTTCTCTATAACCAATTTTTGTAAAAAATATCAGGGAAAGCTGAACTGCTTTGGTTCTGAAATTTAAACAAAAGTGTGAATTCAGGATGTTATTCCCCTTCAGAGAAAGGTTAAGCTACGTCCTCCATGCCCACCCCCTGCTTACCTGTTCACTAAATTGCATGACTTGCAGTACAGTGTCTTTTGCTTTGGTTTTCATTTTTACTCCTTGTACAATGGTACTTACTCTACTCCATTGTTTTAAAAATTGCCTCTAAATCTAATTTTAGCATATCTACTGCAAAAATATCTGAGCCCATCTTTTGAAAAATGTAAGTATCTTTAAAACATGTGCATTAATTGAAGGAGGCAGAGGAAATAAAGAAATAGGACTACAAAAGCTAGGGAAGAATTTGCACATAGTAGCATCAGACAATTTTTTATTCGAATCACACGTCAGATCTAGAGTACCTACCTTGAACACCCCAGTACATCCAGATCCATTGCTTCCAACTTTCCATTGTGATAGAGAAAGAGAGGAAAAAAGTAGAGAGATATTTTTAAAATTAAAACTATAACAACAAAAACAATAGCAAATCTCATAGTTAATTCACTTTAGTTTGATACATTTCAACTCATGTTTATCAAATACCTCCTATCTTCTAGCGATTGCCCCGGTAACAGGGAACTTGGAGACTGACATGACAGAACAAGGCACATGACTGCAGGAAACTTACAGTAGAGCAGGGAGAACAGACATGGAACAAACCGTACTGGCGTGATGAATGTGAAACAGCAGAGAAGTGGAAGGAGCTATGGGAACACAGAAGGAGGAATTTCACCTATTCTAAGGGGTTAGGAAAGTTCCTTACTGGAATATGGATTCATGTACCGTTTAGGTCATAGATCAGGGCAGCAGTCCCAACCTTTTTGGAACCAGGGACTGGGTTTCATGGAAGACACTTTTTCCAGGGAAGGGGCTGGTGGGAGGCAGAGCTGAGGTGGCCATGCCTGAGTTCCTGGACTGCAGGTGGGTTATGGGGCTGTGGCACAGGTCGGGGTTGGGGTGGGGACAGAGACTACAGGATCCGGGGAGTGAAGCTGGGCTTACTAGGTGCTATTAAATCATGTATATTTGGCAGCTTATATACAACAGAAGTTCATGGTTTTATTTCCACTCAGTTTTGAAACCAAGTGAAGAATATAAAAAATCCATTTCCCTATTTAGGTAGCCATCCTTTACTTTCAGAATAAGATAACGTGGGGTTAAATCCCCTTCTGTGTGCTTGAGTGGAATGATTCAGGACTTCCCACCATCCTTTGATGTCTGAGACACTCCCTGACCCAGTGGAGAATATGTGGGTGGGCCTTATCCCGCAGGAGACTGACTCAGTCAAAGTGCTGACTTGGCCACAACTGGTACCTCAGCCTCGAGCTGTTGCCTGAGGCTCTACGGGCTCCCAGGAGAAGCAGTGAACAGAATGGGCCTTTTCCTGGGTGTCTGTCCTCTCCCTGCCTCTTAAGCTCCACATTGGCAAGTTCTTGTCTTACCTTTAGTGTGAAACACCAAGTGAGAAGGCGCCTGATTGTCTTAGATGACTTTCATGCCAGATAACAGTACTGTGGTTTGTTAGCCCATGAACACTATCTTTGGGTCAGATGACCATTTCTGACCCAATTCTTGGTCATTCCTGAGTAAGAAAAATGTTTGGATTATGTTTCCCAACCAAGTGGCTTAAGTCCAAAGGAGAAAGCAGACATGATGAAGATAATCGCTGTTGTAAGAGTGGAAATACAGAGCGCTTCTCTTCCTTATGGCTGACAGCAATTACAGCAACCTTTGCAGATTCCATAGTTTCCAGCCCGGTGCACTGGTGCACCCAAACATGAGGCACCTTTTTAAAGTTTTAAATATGTAGTAATATATATCTTTAATACCTTTGCTTTTCTGCATGCTGTCAGAGACAGAATGAATGTGCATAATGCAACCTTTCAAGAAACTAAGACACAACAGAAACGTAACTTGAGTCCACTCACAGGTTATCTCAGAAAAATAACGTATGAAAAAATGTTTTCTTTTTACCCCATAACCACTCAAGCTGCTGGTAAACTCCTCTGTCATGAAGTTATAGAAACATGTTTAACTAACAGAAAAGTATAGCAGATGGTATATGTGCACATTGTATATGGAAAATGAAAATTCCAGGGAATTCAAAGCTATTATATTTCATTTAATGTTGCTACTCTTTTGCTTATCACCTACTTCTTGCTCCAGAAAAATAAGTAAGGCAAACTAAGTGAGCCTCACCCACACGACCAGAAGCAGGAGGTACAAATACTCAGTCAAAGTCCGCTTCTAACGTTTGAGGGCAAAAGTGGCGCTAGGGTAAAAGTACGAATGGAAACTCATATTCTATATATCTAAATATGAAAAAGCTACGAATTAGGCTAACAAAATGTTAAACAAAATATCTTCTACTCTCTGCCTTAACAAACAAACTCCCACAACATTTTGAAGGCCAGTTTCAAATACAAAATCCCTGAACTACTTGGAGTTCTGTACTGGAACACAGGAGGGAGGGTCTTGGCACTTGCCGGAATGTTCCTCCTCCAGGTCTTCACCTGGCTCACTCCTCCCCATCTCCTCGTGGAGATGTTCTCTGACCTCCCTACGTAGGAGAAAGCCCAGACCTCCCTCTTGAGCATCTTATTCTACTTTGTATTCTGGAAATCATATTATGTATAAAATTCACTTGTTTTTGTCTGCCTCCGTTACTAGAATTAACTTCCACGAGGTCAGGGAATTTATCTATTTTTTTTCTTTTTTTTTTTTACTGCTGTGTTCCCGGGACTAAAACAGCTTCCCAAAGTCGGTTGCTAATAAATATCTCTTTAATGATGCATGAACAATTTGAACATTCAGGCTGTATGCGTTTTTTTCCTCTAATAAACAAAATTTCTAAGCTTTCCACTCAAGATCTAATCCCTAGGATTTAAATTTTAATTTTAAGGCAGTTTGCAGATTTACTAGTAATTGGTTCTTTCCCCAAAGTTTCACAGTATTTAGATTTATGATGATTATTATTAAGGAATATTTTATGATAGATTGGAGGAGTACTTTTCACCGGATGAAATGAATTCAGGGAAGAACAAGAAATGCTAAAATATAAAATCACTTCTTAGAAATGTTGCTACATGGGTTTTGACTAAAGCCAGCACATTTTCACTGAAGATACTCCTGAGCTGGATTAAATGTCCCCTATACCAAAGTCGTTTCTGGATCACGGCTACAGGGTGAAATTCCTGGTAAGGACATTTCAAAGAGAAACACTTATTTTCTCACCTGAGAGTTAGAGACTCATCATTTCTCTAACTTTCTCTACTGGAAGAAGTAGTGAATAGTTATGGCTAACACAAGTGTAAGATGATGCATTTAACCTCATCCTAACTGTGCTGCATCTTTATCTGCTTTATGTAAAAAATACATCTCTAAAATTTAAGTCAGTTATTCCTACTTTCAATCACTGAACTTGATTTCTCAAGCCCATCCTATCCCCTTTAAGGCAACTGCTTGGAAACAATTCAGTTGTGAGAGGATGCCTCTCTGAATCCTCCCTCAGGTGCACTTAGAGGAGCTAAGGATCCCAGATAGTTTCCCCTGGAGTCAAACGAACAGCCTTGCTACAGAAAGGTGCAAAACGTTTCACAAAGGCTGTGGTTCTGTAACTTTATTGTGCTTCAGAATCACCTGGAGGGCTTGCTAGACACAAATCGCTAGACCCCACACTCTACTGGTGCTACAGTCTGAATGTCTGTGCTCCCCCAACATTCGTATGTTAAAATTCTAATGCCCAAGGTGATGGTATTAGGAAGTGCAACCTTTGGGAGAGAGACATTAGGTCAAGAGGGCAGAGCTCTCATGAAGGGGATCAGTGCCCAAAAGAGATCAAAGAGAGATCCCTTCTCCCTTCCCCATGTGAGGACATAAGGAAAAGAAGTTGTCAGTGAACCAGTCACCAAATCTACCCACTTCTTGATCTTCAACTTCCTTCTCTCCAGAGCTGTGAGAAATAAATTCGTGTTATTTGTAAATCGTCCAATCATGATATTTTTGTTACAGCAGCCTGAATGGACCAAGACAGTGGGCCCAGGTCATGCTACAAGTTTCGGGGTGGTGCTGACGTTCCTGGTTGAGTGCCATACTTTGGGGACCACTGCTCTAGGCTATCCTGAAGGCCAAGTTTGCATTATAACTTTTAGACTGGGCAATTAGTTCTCTTTTCATTTCCCTGTGAATTCTTAGGGTTCTTAGAAAAAGTTCACAGAGCACTTTTCCAACTCAGGATCTAGAATAATGAGTAAAATCTGACCAAAGGAAGAGTGTCCTTTCCTATTCTAATAACATTAACTTTGATTCTGAAATATAAACTTGCTCCCTTAGCAGGTAACTTATTGTGAACACAGGCAAGAAGTTTTCTCATACACATGTTGACTATCGTGTATCCTAAAATAGTTAGAGCCCTAAGAACTCTAAAGAAAGCCACTTTCCCCACTGTGCCTATTTTATGAGGCGGGGAATAGCGGCACAATCAAGAATTACAATCGCATCAAAGAACTACTAATCACTTCTGATTGCTCTGGGAATGTGGAAAGTCACCCACCAGTGACGTTCCACTTGTAAGGGAACAGGAAAGGGAGGGGATTCTGGGTCAATATGTGATAGAACAGATCATTCACGCTCACTTGGGTATGGTAACGCATGGAGTCATAAAGCAGAGATTGGAAAGTGGGACAATTTCCCACCTGTCTAACTGGGATGTCATCCTAGTCCCTAGCGCTTGTGAAGGAGGGTGCATTAGTGTGGGCATTATCTGCCTGCTGTGTAAGTTTTCTCTGAGCCTACTGGGGAAGCAATTTAGGCCACGTCTACCTGGGGGGAAATCAAAATTCCAATAAAGTATCCCTTATTCCGGGAATGTGAGTTAAATGCATCCCTCTTACATGGCATGAATGAAGTAGAGGTAGAACATGGAATCATGTTCAGTAGAATTCTAAGTGTAGAGGAACCCTTTTTTTTCATACAAGAAATGCACTTTTTTTCTGTTTGGAGCATACAGGTTTTTTTCATTTTATTTTTAGTTGACAATAGTTACACATATTTATGGGATACAAAATGATATTTTGATACATGTATACAAAGTATAGTGCTCAAATCAGAATAATTAGCATATCCATCATCTCACACATTTATCATTTCTTTGTGTTATGAACACTCAAAGTTCTCTTTTAGCTTTTTGAAAATATACAGTAAATTGTTGTTAACCATACTCACCCTACAGTGCTACAGAACACTAGAACTCATTCCTCCCATTTAGCTGTAACTTTGTATCCCTTATCCAACCTCTCTCTCCCTATCCTCCCCTCCCCACACCCTTCCAGTCCTCTAATAACCACAATTCTCCTTTCCACTTTTGAGGGCTCAATTTTTTTTAGCCCCTACATATGAGTGAGGATATGCAGTATTTATCTTTCTGTAGGGGTCCCCTTTCTAACGGCAGTGAAAGATAACAGAACCAGCACCTATCATATTATATATAGGTAGGGTGATGGCTGAGATCAGAATATCATTTTTTTTTGGGTAAGTTGTGTCCAAGCAAGTTAGACATTTCTGCATTAAAATTTTCCGACCTAGAGAACATCATTTAATCAAGTGGATAATTTAATCAAATGCATAACCATCAGCAAACTAAATGATTCACGAGGAGAGTGATGTAGGGAGCAGTGGTTAAAGCTAATGTGCATTCTTAACCTGCTTATTTAGACTCGGTCTAGCCTACGAATAAATAAATAAATAAATAAGAAGGTAAGTAAATAAATGTGGTCACCTACCACTATGGCAGACTTTCATTTACTAATTGCAGCACGTATACCTGGTAATTCCCTACTCTACAGACATTGTACATGCTGGATTCGTTTTGAGACAAATGCAATCATTTTTGAACTGCCTAGTTTTTCAAGTAAAAATGTGTTCACATTACAAAACCACTGTAGCAAGGCATTTCTATTAAAAATAGTCCTGCTGCTTACATTTAATGCTTTCTAGACTGCCGTGTGGCTTAGAGGAGCCTTGTGAAGCACATGAAGGCATTAGAGTAATCATTAAAGATCAAGGGATTTCCAATTATCAAGTCACATTTAGTAGACAATAGGCTGGAATAAATGAAGCATGGCTTGGCAGTTTCATATTCTGAATCAAAGATTTTCAGGAGAACAAAGAAAAGATACAGGCATTTGTCAATATATTGGAGAAAGATGCTCATCAAAACTCTCCAGTAATTCCCTAAGTGTTTCCAATCCTTTGACAGTTAATAGAAAATGTTCATATGAAATCTCTTTGTGAGATGAAGAATTCAGGGGTGCATTTGTGAGACCATTTCCAATCCCAAAGCTGCTATTCCAAAATGAGGTACATTATGATGTCATCAATGGAAATCGAATACAGCCTCAATTAACTAGGACTGTGTTTTTTCTGTGCTTAATGTTAGCAAAGAGAAAATTCACAAGAAAATAAGCTCTAAGAAAAGATTTTTTTAAAAAGGAATAACTTTCAGGGTATGTCCTGGGGTAAAATAGACACAGACCAATCTTCTTTCTTCTTTATATTTACAACTACAACAATGTACTATGATCCTGGAGACTCCAAATGATCCCCCCAAGGCAGTGCAAGATGCTCACTCATCATAGAAAGATTCAATTATATTTGCTGGACAGTATCTGCTAAGGCAGAAAGGGGGACTAATGTGTTTTAGGAAGATTTCCAACTGCATGAGAGGAAGAAAAGGGACATGGCTGGGTAGTCTCATTGGCAAAAAGTGGTGAACACAGTTTATTGCAGAGAACTGCAAAACACTCAGGAAACATTTTAAAATATTATATCATATCTAATTCAAAGGATTGATTAGTGTCAGTTAAATTAGGGGCCAGGGCATCTTCAAGATTGTTCCGGGCTCTGTCTTTCATTCTATTGTGGTGTTTCCTGACTTTGAACACTTTACCACCTCAGTGCATGAATGGAAAGAGTGTGTTTTATAGTTTATGGAAACATCTTGAATTTTCATCTAAGTTTCTGGTTCAACCATCAATAAATCTTCAAACAATGGCATTAAAAATAAATCATGAAAAAAATTAATTGTGCTTGCCAACTTGTTCAGATCTAACCAACATTTATTATTAATACAGTCCTATTATGTGCATGAGCCAAGAACATTTACATACATTAAATAATTTATTTATTTTTTATTTCAAAGTATTACTGGCATACCAATCTTTTGGTTACATGGATTGCTTTTACAATGCTTAAGTCATGGTGATAAATGTGGCTGTCACCCAGATAGTGTTCACTGTATCCATTAGGTAGGTTTCTGCCCATCCTCTCCCTTCCCCCTTCCCCTTCTCCCCTGCTTGATGCTCTAAAAATTAATGTTTTTAAGTGAGGAAAATAAGTTTTCAAGAAGTAAATTACTTGCCCAAAACCACTTACAAAATAAATGACAAAATGAAAATTTGAAATGTTTTTTTTTTAATTGGCTACAATTGTGCCGTTTGTTTCTCTGTACCACTCACTGAAATATGACACAGTCTTCTCAACCAGACTCCCCGCCCTCTCAAGTGTCCTTGGCTACTTCTCTCTTATTCAGCCCAGGTAGTGACTAGTCTATCCTCCCTGACTTCAGAATCACATCACATTGCTAAAGGGCCCTCTTCCAGGTTGCAGACATTGGGGTTTTCCATAGTTCTTTTTATTTCTGTGGATATATCATATTGCACTAGTCCTGTTTTAGCCCTTGAATGCCTGTTACAGGGCCCATCACCATCGGGGCTCTGCTCATTCCTCTGGTGAGAACTTGGTACTAGTGAGGTCTTTCAAGGAGCATACTAGAAAGAAATTTGAACGGCCTTAGTTAAGTAGAGTCTCATGCTCCCCTGGTTCAGGGTGCATTCTGATAAATTGAGTCAATATTTTTGAGAATCTTTTATAAACTTGAATAGTTCTGGGAGTTGGTGATGTAGAAATGAATGAGACACTGTCTCTAACTTCTAGAACTTATATGGAACACAAAGTAATAACCAATAACTGCAACCTGTCCTGTGCTTTAACAGAGGCATGTATGGAATGCCATATATTATGATGTGATTAATTCTTAATTAAAGGAAATTCAAAAAGGGCTTCAGAGAAGAAGTGACAACTGACTTAAGCTTTGATGGGTTTGCCAGGCAGAGAACAATAGACAGGGCTGTGTAGGAAGAAGAGGTAGTAACAAATTTGGGCCCAAGAGGGTGACTAGGGTGTTGTCTCACAGATTGATTTGCAGGGTCCATCATTTCCTTTTATTTGGATCACAATTGAAGTCATTAAAAGCTTGTTGAGAAACTTCAAAACCCTCTTTTGGGGTACCCTTTATACTTTGGACTTCAGGTTACTTGCAAAAGTAATGTCCTTAGAGCAGCCAGGCATTCTATATCTGTGTAGTCAATGGTATGTGTATGTCTGTGTGTGTCTGTCTTGCTGTTTTATATGCACTCTCCACACAATGTCTGCCACGGGATAGCATGAAGAGAACATTTATTAAAATAATTAGTATGTAAATAAAGCTAAATTATAATAATGAACTTGGAAACAACACCCAGTTTTGTTTTTCATCATTTGGTGCACATTCCAGTTGATCACAGTTAAGATCTGGTTGGTTTCTGATTCTGCTGATCAACATACCAAAATTTTAAAAGATTTTTGGATAGTTTGCCTGGGATGTAACCATTGTGCTTCCAGTTGGAACTGACTATCCATATATTCGAGTCTCTCAAAAGCCCAACTTAACCCTTTTTTGCATCAGAGAAGTCCAGATTTATTTGCCAAATGTGGTCACATTGAAAGAACATATTTTTCCCCCCAGCGCCAGAATTGTGCTTCATCAGGAACAAATAGTAACACATTGCTTATTGGAAGTAGTTGACTTATAAATACCATGTGCTTTAGTTAGTTCAGACTGTTATAACAAAGTAACGCAGACTGGGTGGCTTATAAAAAAACTGAAATTTATTTCTCATAGTTCTGGAGGCTGGAAGTCTGAGATCAGGATGCTGACATGGTGAGGGCCCTCTTCCAGGTTGCAGACTGCCAGCTCCCCATTGTGTCCTCCCACGGAGGAAGGAGGGCAAGAGAGCTCTCTGGACTCCCTTTTATAAGGGTACTAATGTTGCCCTCATGACCTAAGGACCTACCAAAGGCGGTCCTACCAAAGGTCCTCCTATCAGGAGGACCCACCTCCTGATACCATCACATTGGGGTTAGTATTTCAACATAAATTTGAAGGGAGTACAAATATTGAGTCCATTATACTGTGGGAACTATTATAATAAGGGTGCTTACTAATGAGGGTTTCTTTAAAAAAAGCTGTCTCACTTCTATTAGCATTACTTTCTAGGTAATTAAGTAATAGGATTTCATTTACCTAGAATATTCAGAGAACTGTTGCAGACAAGTGAAATTTTCAGAAAGCTAAAGCATGACTTTCAGAAACTGAATCTTTCTATTCTCAACCATGGTATATTTAAAAACACACAAAAATCAACAAAAATGTATCATGCACCCTATTACTTTTTTAGAGTTTGCTCATAATTATGCCTTTCTATCAGCTAAGTTTCAATTCATTTCAGTTAAAATTAAAGCAACAGACATTTAATATAACAAATACCCAATATACCTCAGTTGCTGTGTTAAAGGCTGAAGTTACTAAAATAAATACAAATTCCTATATGTCACTGTCCTTTGTAACATATTATGAGACAGAGATATTATGTTTCTTTGGTGGGTAACTTAAAATCCCTTTCATCATGTTAAGTGAAAAAAGATTTTTATCATAGTTTAACATAAAATTATGATATAGCATTCCTGCTGCTGTTATTTTCATCATTGTTTTATTACTCTTATTATTCTCCGCCACCTCCTTCCAAGCATGGAGTTATCAGGATGTTTCCAGAAGCTCACTGAGGATGCCATCATCTCCCAGTGTCACAGGATGAGGAAGAAGTTGGATCCCTTTCATTCCTTTTCTCTGTTACTCTTCTCCCGTCATTGAGCAGCACGGAGAGTTTCCATCTGTTGTACCCTCTCAGATAGAGCAGAAATAATCTAAAACTAAGTCAATTAAATGATTTGAGTGAGGATCTCTGAGAGGAGATAGCTTTCCAAAAACCCCCTTCCATGCCATCTGTGGCAGCTGTAGAACAGAAACAGCAGTGTGCCAGGTGCAGGCAGAGAGGGCTTCAGATAGTACCACTACCCACCGTGAGTTTCTTGGTTTCTGCAAAATGGGAAGATACACAAAAATGTCCCATGCCCTCTGGATCCCTTGCCCTCCCACTCTGCCACAGAAAAATGCACAACAAGAGAAACAAAGACTACAGATGAGAATTTGGGTGCTGGTATACTCTTTTAGAATGTCATTGATGTGAGGGAGAAAGAACAAGGGGGCCCCATGGCAGAGGTGGTGGACAGGGCAGCACATAATGTGGAATGAGTTATTGTACACAGTTGACTCTTAGAGGATCCATATACCAGGGAAGGGACAGCCATCCAGGTGTGACCAAGGCAGTGTGTGGGAGTTGGGGGAGGTTACAGGAGCCACCACATTCCCAGGGCAACAACAGCAAATTGCTTGTGGTAAGAGAATAGACCACAGAGCAGACAACTCTAGAAGTCATCAGTAGAGGCACAGGCTGGCCCTCAGACAGAAAACCCTCTCTGAATGGCATAATGCTAAGTAAGGTCTCCTCTGGTCTGTCAGTTTGGATATCAGCACCATGGACAGGAGCTGGCAGGCCAAGCAAGAATGGCCATACAACAGGCGTTGAAATGCACACTTGACCAAACGTAAGTGCAATAATGACAAAGTGAGATGAAATGGGTGGGCAACTTTGAGTTGTTGGTGCTGTTTTTGACCTGCCAATATTGGAATACAGTCCTGGACACTAGGTTGAGTTGACACAAGAAAATAAAGCTTTCATTTTGCAGGGGAGCGTGGAATTGCCTGTTCATCTTCTCAGGTTAACAGAGATGACGGTTCTCACTTTCCTCACACCAGCCTGCCCCTAGTGTGGGGTTCCAGGCAGTTCTGTGCCTGTGCACATCGACATTGAGGACAATTGCCAAAATCCATCCTGTGGCAACTTCAGGCATCATCGGTGGGGTTCATTTTTAACAAAATCACATTGGGCAAAACTGTTTAATTATGTAATTCATTACAGCATGCCTGTTAATGATACATGAGTATCGTACAGATGGCGCCTCACCTGCCAAACGAGTGTGGATTATGATATATCTTCAAGAGGAGTCAGGCCCAGTAATATTCTGCCACATATTACCAATATTTTTCTGAAATGACTCATGGGTTCTTGCCAAATTTCCAGCAACTTGATGTTGTTGAAAAAATTGTTGATAGTCCATTTTAGTATTGCCCTATCCTCTTATGTATTTCCCTTTTTATATTTATTAAGCAGAATGTTCTAAATTTCTCTTTTACAATCTGTCCACGTCAACCACACTGCATCTTTTTTTTTTTTTTGTCTTAAAGGATAAAATACAAGGGGTATGATGTCAGTGGGGATGAATTTTTCTTTATATGTTTACAGAGAATGAAAGGATTTTTCACCATCTCTTCTACTCCCTTTTTTATTATTAGAAATTCATTTAATATATGTGTAATTTTATTTAAACATTGCTTATAAATTGTTTTAATAACATCTTTATTGATATATAATTCTCATGCCATAAAATTCACACTTTTTAAGTATACAGTTAGGATGCCTCTCCGTTCTTCCACGTCTGGAATGACAGTTATTCAATGGATTTATGTGTCTTTCAGGATAAAGGTCAAAACCTATAACATGTTCTACAAGGGCTTTAATGATATGGTCCCTGTCTTTCTCTATGACCTTATTATCTTACCTTGCTAAGCGTGGTGCTTGACATACAATAGACAAGCAATAAATATGCTGAATGAATAAAGAAGTCAACGCCTGAGCTGGGGGCAGCGGAGCACGCCTGTAGTCCCAGCTACTCTGGAGGCTGAGGCAGGAGGATTGCTTGAGGTCAGGATTTCAAGGCCAGCCTGGGCAACACAGTGAGACCCCCATCTCTAAAACAAACAAACAAACCAACAAAAGTAAATGACCTCAGGAAGCCTTATTTTCAAAGCTGGACCATACTTACATAATAGGAAGGGAAAGTAAGCCAACATAATACCCTGGAAAGATTTGCTGTGGAAAAGAGAAAATTATTTTCCTATTTTACCCAAATCATCCTCCTTCCACTTTGAGAAGCACTGATGACGAGGGCAGCACAGTGACCTTAATCAGACCCTTGCCTAATTCTTGAACTTCTCCTATGAAGTGTATGTATAAAATCTGTTTCAAAAACTCTGCTGTTTCTTTGTTTTCTGCTACTTGAAAACCTGAATTCACTTTTCTGTATAGATTTTGATTTGGGGAGAAAATACATAAAAGGGTCTTAGATAAAAGTAAGAAAAATAAAAAATGAAGTTCTAGACAAGGCAGTACTGAAATGATTTTGCAAATTAATGTAGAAATACTGTTTTTTTGGGACATGGGGACCATTTTGGTGTTAAAATATATATATATATATATATTTTAATTGAGCAAGGCCTGGAAACTGGTGTTTGGTGCCCTTGAAATAGATGGGGAAGACAGAGACTTGTTCAGAGAGACTGGATATGATAAAAAGGTGACAGGTTTCATAACTGAGAGGAAAGGTGATGGCAAAGGGACCTCCTGAACCGTGGGATGAAGGATGCGCCTTGGACATAGTGATTGCTGAAATCCCAGCCTGATGTTGAATTGAATTCTCTTTTGTTACTGTTTTCTCCTCACAACCTTCTCAGTCTCATTCTTCAGTAAGGCTTTTTTAACCACTGCAAATTAGAGCAAGCCCTGTGTTTTTTTCTGCCTGGAATAAAGACAAGAGGGCCATGATCACGGTTTGGAGCAAAGTCAGACTGGAGAGAGTAGGAAGAGCTTGAGTGATATACTCAGCTATCACGGAGGAAAATCTGGAGCAGGAGTTGAAATTGGTAGGTAATGTTCAGATTATGGAAGTCATTATCCACTACTCCCAAACACCCAAATCCAAAGAAAAATTACAGAAAAGAGTACGTTTCTGGAAGTAAATGTGGAGTGAGCTTTGATGTTATTTTTTTTGGAAATTAAAGTTAAAAGTGAGCCCCAAATATCACTCCTTATGCTAAAATGGTTTCATTAATAGTTGAATTGCAGAATGATCTAAAAGGGAAGACTGTTACATAACACTGTTTGACAACGCATTGAAGACACAGAGGACATGGAGCTGTGGCTCAAAGCTATAACCTCAAATATAGGACACAAAGATAAGTACTACTCATTTTCATACTTTTCCTATATTTTTTTTACTATGGATGTGTATCACTTTTATTATCAGTAGAAAAAGCAATGTGCAATTCAAACAATTCTGGGTAATATGTATAAAAAGTTCTGGGCTCCTTAGAATCGTGCTTTAAAAACACATCTTTTAAAATTTTCTGTCACAAGAGACAGAAGCAGACCTCTTGACACCCTCTCATGGGATTCCCCTCAGCTGCTTCCATCTCCCCACGGAGGACCTGGTGGGGGCCATGGGAGCCCCACCCCAAGTGCACAGGTACCAGACCTAGGCTCACAGGGAGGAGAAAAAGGGTCTGGTTCTGAGGCCAGGTGGACCCGGTGCCTTCTCCAACTCTGCCTACTGTCACACAGAGGTAAGGAGAAGCCTGCCGCTTTTCATAGAACTTGATTGGAATGATTGGGTGGGAGGAGTTTGGACAAAGATGGGTTCACCTTGGGGGAAGAGTGCGGACAGAGGTGATCTCACCCAATGGACACATGGACCAAGATGTGTTTGCCTCTGGAGAGAGTGAACAGACAGAGAAGGGCTCTGGTCTACCCTCATTCCTTTTTTTCCTTCTCCACTACTACCACAAATTATGCAGTCAAGTTTCCGACATTTGATCTCAGGGGATCAACCACTGGAAGTGCAAGAGATAAACCTTGCCCTGGGAAAACCACCTTCGTTATCATGGTATCTCCTCTGGCAGGTAAGTAATGCTCAGTCTTCAATGTTGTCATGGTGCACGTCGCAGCCAGCCAGCTGCCATAACGCCAGGCTGGTGTCTCTGTCACTTGGGTATCTGCCTTAGCGTTCTCATAGGAATTCACTCTGTGTTAGACAAAGTTCTAACACAGAATTTCAGGAGCAGCTGTTTTCTGGCAGCTTTGATCCACGCATGAGCTTAAATTCCATCTTAAGCTCGCGGAATTCTTCGGGATGGCTCACTGCGATGATGACGGATGGCCGGTCACTTCTATAATGGAAACTGGGTCCCCTGTGCACCAGGTTGCCACCATTAACATTTCTCAACCCTCTGTTGTATAGATTACTGACTCTTTTCATAAGCTTTCTGACCTTGTCTTAAGCTTTGCAATCCATGGTGATGAATTTATAGAGTGATTGTGACTAGGTACGAGTAGGTAACAGAGATAAATGGGCATTAGATGTTGACAAAGCAGAGGAAAAAATATTGTTCTCCACACCTTTTGTTAGCAAACACCTGATTCGCTATAACTCTTCTTTAGTGATTTATCTATAAATCTTCTTTTCTCACGTAATAAAATGCCCCCCAACGCTCCTCCTAGGCCGACACCATGGTTTTGTAATACATTATTAAAGCCATGTCAGCCTCAAGATGCAGTGTGCTTGGGGCTTCATAGCGGTGTTATTTTACCTTCTGCTTCTAAAAAATGCTCAAAGGGTTCCAAGGACATATTAGCCCCTTCTGCATTATTCTACACAACTTACTTGGCAAAGCAACCAGAGCTACCCAACACTTTGGAAGTGGATATTTTTCTTTCGTAAAGTTCTCACATATTTTCTATGAGGTTTGGGGAGAACTATAAAAAATGAACTATATGATTTGAGAAAAACGGAGAATTGTTTTCCTAAAAATTATGTTCAGAAGCATCATTTGTTCAAGGGTTCTGGACCGAAAAGGCTGAATTTTACTATTATTTTGTAGCTATTTTTCTGGCTCACTTGAAAAAGTTGTATTTTCTTTTTTACGGTTCAGAATTAAAGGTGTGTTATTTTTATTTTTTTAATATGTATTTTTTTTTCTTTTGTCTCTGGCCAAGGCAAGAAAGTTTATGGACAGCAATAATTTTCAGTGAAATCGTCTACATGTGAACTGCCCTGGCTACCATCAAGAACGGCACGGCAGCGGCTCTTCTTCGGCCCGTTGCTAAAGTTTGTGCCAGCTGTTGGCGGCCTTTTGCTGCTCCCCTATCCTTCAGGTTCAAGCTCCGAACGAAAGTCAGCATGCATCAAAGCAGGGCAGGCCACAGGAGCAGGATCTTACGGTACGCTGCAGTGGGGCAAAAGAACAATGCTCTTTTGAAGCTCCTCAGGGGTTTCTTCCATGCTGCTAAGTTGTGAACCACTAAACAAGGCCTTGGGAGACGCACAGAGTTTTTACCTGTGGAGACACGGAGAAAGAGAAATCTAGCGAAGGGTGGCGGCAACGCTCAGAGTTAGATTTTGCAATAGAGATTCGGTCAGCTTGACCTACGTTGGGTGAAGATGATCGGTAGAAAACAAGGCTGAAAAGAGGGTTTAAACCCAGATCAGGTTACTACAGAGGCCCTATTAACAATTTTGATTTTTTGTTCTATAAGGAGAACATACATTATATGTTTTTACATTGGGCAGGTGACATAAATAGAGCAGCTCCCCAGGAAGATAAATCTGGCAGTAACGAGTTGGATCAGGGATAAAATCGGTTGGAAGAAGGGTTATCTGTTGGGAGAGTGAAAAAGTTCATGTGAGTGTTAATGAGGACCTGACCTCAAAAAATAAGGGTTTCATTAGAAAGCAGGAGGCAGAAACACGCGACCTTCTGGTAAACTGGATTGAATAATTCCAGGTACCTTCAAAATGTGCTGCAGAAAATAATGAAGAAATTCACACAGTTCTGTCATGCAATGTAAACATGTCACTCGCTCAAAGCCTGTTATCCTAATACTACATGACAGTGTCCTCTGGGTTATTTTCCACTGTAAGAAGTTGTAAGAGCTGATAAGCCTGTGACTAATTTAAAATGTAATTGTCGTTTGGTCTTCCTGTGACATCGTTTGTGTTTCATTTCTTTTAAGTAAACAATATAAAGAATTGCAGTCTCCAAACCTTTTTTGCTTTGAATAATAAATAAATAATTTCGGTCAAGTTCAATATTGGGAGCCTGATTCCTAGGAATAGCAAAGGGCTTGAGAAAAGTTTCTAGCAAATTTGATCTTCAAATTCTCATTTTCCATCGACATTGGCATGCTGTTGTCATGGGGGAAGACCTTGTCCTGGGTTCTGCGCTCCTAGAACGAGGGAGGTGTTCAGATACTGGCATAAGTTAGGGACATAAACTAAGCAAAGAGGACATGTGCTACTGAGGGGAACCTCCAAGTTAGTAGATCCTCAGAAATCCAAGTGAAGAAGAGTTTCCGTAAGTCATAGACGATAGGCACCGGAAGGGATCTTAGAGATCACCTAGTTAAATGTAAGAGCTCTAGAGCCAGGCCAGAGTGGGTTTGAATTCCCAGATCCTCTTTATACTATATATGTGGCCTTCATTTTACCAGTAGCCATTTCTGTGAGACACCTGTGAACTGGAGACATGCCCATCTCAGAGTCACTGCAAAGATAAAATAAATTAATAAATGGAAAACACTCAGCCCGGTACATGGCAGTCACGTGGCACACAACGGCTGTCATCAGAAGTGAGACCATGCCTGTGACTTGGGTCTCCTGAATGTGGCCTGGGTCTCCTTCCATGGAATTGTAGCTTCTCCTCTTACAGTCCTACCTTAAAGTTACTATTTCAGAAAACTTCCCCCAATATTAACATTCATTTTGATATCACCTTCTACATCAGATTGTTTCCATCATTATTAAGAGGATATTAAAGTCGACTCTATGTAATCAATCATTTAAAAAATATATGTTCCTACTCAACGAAAGGAACATGCTTTCTATGATAAATGATATGCCATCATCAAAAACTTAATTATTACCTATTTCCCCACAAAATATTAATCATCATTGTTATTTTTAACCAAAATTCAGAGGCAGTGTGCTGTAATGATGTGCTCTGGGATTGGAGGCGTGGGTGGCAATCAGCCCTCGGGCGAGGACACCAATCGCTGCTGTCGGGATGCAGCTGCAGTTTGGAAGGACACATTCTGGTTATCTGGAATAGATCTTCAGAGACATGGAATTTATTTACATATCTCAAATTATCAGTAATGTGTGGTGGCAACAATACAATAAAGCAAAATAAGAACTACATGGAAAGAGGAGGGAAAGGAGGTAATGTCAGCAGAGCGACCACTGGGGGCAGGACTGTGTAGAAATCACTGCCTTTCACTCTTAGGACAACTCTAGGGAGTGGCTGTTCTTATTTTTATGCACATTTCTTTGAGGAGAAAACTGATACTCAGACACGAACTTGAACTTGCCAATCTCACAAATAATAAAGTGGTGGGCTGGGGTTTGAATTCAAATTCATTTGACTCTGTACCTTTTGTTCTTTGTGTGCTTTATAAACCTTATTATTATAAAATAAAACACAGTCACAGAAAACCATACATAAAGAATTAATAGCTGATTGAAATTTTATAAGGTGAACACTTCTGTAACCACCACTGAACTCCAGAAATAGAAGTTTGCTGCGAGCTCCAGAAGCGTCCTCCCTCTCCAAAAGTAAACACCACTTGTTTGCATTTCTGTATGGTTTAATTGGCCAAATGAGCATCCCTAAAGTATTGTTCATTTTTATTTATCTTTTATAAGTTTGATATGTCTTTGATGTCTCATTTAATGTACAGAATTCCCTTTCCTTTCCTTAAAATTTAACTACTGAACAATCTCAGCCATTTTATCTGTAATGTTTCCGGCAGTCTCCATGTTGCTGGTTGCATAACTTAAACGGTGTGGTTCAAACCATTGCTCTGTCTTTATTTTTTGCCCATTGGTCTCTGAATGCAGGGGCTTGGTCAGACTCAGATTTGATCTCTTTAGGGGGAGTAGGGTGTGTGTGTGTGTGTTTTCACCAGGAAACATATAATATCTTTTTTTGTTTTTTTTTTTTTTTTTTTAGAGATGGGGTCTCACTCTGTCACCTAGGCTGTTTTCCTTCATTCAGATGCTGCTGACACATAAGCTGTTGATGGTATTTCCTAACCACTTGCATTTTGGGGTTTCTGTGGATATCTTTGCACCTAGTTTTAATGTAAATGTTGATCCTGTGTGTGTGAATTTGCTAGTAGTCTTTCTTTTTTATTGTTTTGTGGACATTTAAGAAATATCCAGAGTCTATTTTTACACTGCCACCATATTTCTAGAATTCAATATTCTAAAACCTGGGCATTTACAATCAACATGTTACCCTGTCATTTGAATGAAGTAACGATCACAGTTCAGATATTTATTGTATACGTAACTGCATTAGAATGTGGAAAATCAATCTAGAAAATGGCATCACTAATCACACTTACATATCTGGATATTTCCTACTATAAATCTTGAAGCTCCTGATGACTCACACAAGTTCTTACCAGGTGAGGCAAAATTTTCTTCTCAGGGCAATACCTATGGTACCGTGGAAAGTGTGTGGACTTTGAAGCCAGAGAGACTGAAGTTTATTCCTTAATCTATCATTTAATACTTGTAAAAATGCAGGCAAAATATTTACGCTTGAAATGTATTAATTTTCTTAATTGTGAAATGTACATAACTATATCTATGTCTGTTGATACACGGCACATTTTGAATAAATTTTAGTTCCTTTCCCTAAACCCTAGAATCTCTACTGCTCTGTACAGATTGAAACTTTAACAAATTGTACACTTTTTTTGAAGAATTATTTGTTTCACTTCTTTTAAACTGGCATCATTTTCAGCTTTTTTCTTGGTACTAGTTTTGATTTGTCCCTGCCTTCTGAATTTAGGGAAAATATGAGAAAGGAACGAAAGTAACGCACAACTTGAAAAGCTATTATAAAGATTTAAGCACACTTCACAGAACTGTCTCTTTCTACAGTTCAGGGAAAACGCAGAGAAATTATTTTCTTCTTTTTTTTCCCCCCAGTATGCAGATTGTCATATAATGAATTACAAACAGAATTCAACTCTGTGAACTGCCAGAAATGGGGGCGGGAGGTGCTCAGAAGACAGGCAACCATGATTAAAAAGATTTGTCAAACGCTAACTTTGAACATGCTGTGGTTTGATTTTTTCAATGCAACTATGAGCAGAAAATAGCATTTTCTCACTCCATGAAGTCACACCTCTCTTTGTCAATGGAATAGTTGATAAATCAGTGAAAACAAAATTAAATGTAAATTGAGCTTTCCATCTGGCCACTGTGACACTCTCTAATTGAAGCCAAACAACTTGTCTTTGAGGAAGACTTTCTCTGAAGCACACTAGACTGACAACATTTTAAGAGGTCCTTCTATAGTTCAAGAAAGTATTTTGGGACATTTGAGGAAAAACAAATTCTGGACAAGACAAAAGAAGAATCTAAAACGGGGAATATTTAGTTACCTTTAGACAGGTGTTTGTCTTAAAAGAATATGAATAATTCTTTATCAGTTACTTGTGATATGATTTTTGCAACATGCTTATTTTCCTTATATTCATGTTTTTCCCAGTTTCATTGAGTTATATTTGACAGATAAAAATTGTATACGTTGAAGATGTACAAGGTGATAACATATACTTAATACATTACTTAATGTATAGGTATATCACCGTATACATTAACAATCAAATTAATTAACACATTCTTCACCTTGCATAATCATCATTTTATGAGTTTGTGGACACCTAAAATCTGCTTTTTATGCAAATTTCATAAGCAATAAAGTATTATTAACTATAGTCAGCATGCTGTATATGAAAGCCCCAGAACTGTCTCATCTTGTAACTGAAAGTTTATTCCCTTTGACCAACTTCTCCCCATTTCCCTATCCCTCCAGGCTCTTTTTGTTTTTTCCTTGTTTCCTTCTTGTAGTTATTTCACTGATTTCAGGGAGTTCAAGGGAGAGAAGGAGGAGCAGAAGGAGAAGAAAACCAATAGTGAATTTAGGAACTTGAGAGAGAAACGGTCAAGTGATTCAATCCTGGAGTCTGCCAGGCAGAGTTACCAAGTCCAGCTGGATCATTTATTAACTGAGTAATCCTGAACAGATTTCCTGATCTCTGTGGCCTTCCTAAATAAATGTCAAAATGTAGGTAAAGTATTTGTCACATAGTAGGCTCTCATTAAAAATTTTATTTTTATCAACATATGGTTTGAAGACTACATCAGAAAATTTTTTACTTTGGTAATATATTTTAAATAATTTCACCCCTTACTATGGTGACCCATCTATGCATAGTGACTTCATTTCATATTATATTAATGGTGTGTCTGATGGTGTGGTATTAAATGAAATGATGGCAGCTACATCCCTGTATAGCCAGATATAGCAAGTCACTGGAGTAGATAGATCATGTTCAGAGGAGAGTCACTTGAATTCTCCTCTTAGGCATGGCTCATAGGATTCCAGAGAGAAGGCTAAAATGCAAACTAATGAGGAAGTTGCCAGACAACCATCATTTCTGTGTACAGTTCTAGAGAAAAGATGGGTCAATGTGCACAAGGTGTTCTTTTCTAGGACAGAAGAATGCAAAACCGACACATGTTGGAGTCTCTCAAATCAGATGCGGAGATGGAATTGGCATGTGAGACTTCATGAGGAGGGAATACATCTAACAGGAAGGGGAAGGAAGAAGGATTGGGAAGAGGAAGAGTGTATGTAACCTTTTATGCCAGCTTGACAAAGTCTCTGCCAACCCACCGGGGAGTTCTAGACCAAACATTTCCCATTTGTGTCATTAGAAACGTCCTAATCTTTGAAGACCGTGTTTTAAATCTGTTTGGTTAATTCTTTTGCTGTTGTGAGAACGAAACTCTAGCAACAGTTAAATAACAAAATTGAAATCCAAAACAACAACAACCTAGGACATCAAATAGAGCTCATAGGCATTCGTCATGGAAATTAGTGTTGAATTTATGAAAGCTTCAGGTGTTTTAAATTGAATATTGAATAAGAGAAATGCCCCCCAAATTTATAGTTACCATCTCTTGTTCAAAAAATTTGTTAGAATAACTATTTTAGGGCTCAACCTTGCACTCCTTTTCTCTTAAAATTCTAGCAGCACCTTTAGTATCAAATTTCCCTTATTCTGGCCCCTTCACAAGTGATTAGAGTTTCCTGAATTCCTCAAATTCCTCACGACCTTTGCCCCATATTTCAGTGTCATTCCTCTCCCCAGTGTGACCAGGATATTCTCTTCTAGCACATTTTGATGGACAAGGCAATCCATTTTGTTGTCGAACCTCTATATCAAAGTGACAGTAGATTCGGTGGTTTAACAGCTGGAGAAATTTTCATTACATGAATGAGGTTTAGATAACACTTCCATTAACAGTACTTAAGATCAATGTCCCTAAACATACCATTCTCAAATCAAGAGTTTATTGTGTGTTTTAACACTTTAGAGCCACAAAATGTTTCTTACTCAAACTGCCCGTGACACGATTTGGCCTGAAGGTTATTTAAATAAACGTTCGGATCATTTATTGGAAACCCTCAGCAAATAGCTGAAGGTGCTGCCACTCACCACTGAATAAAATAATAAAATGAAATAAAATAAAACAAAACAAAGGCCTTTAAAGAAGGCTGTACGTGGTTATACAGCTGCCCCAGCTCCCCCATGGTGCTGGTGGAATCCGTTTTAGCTTGGAGAAGTGACTTGTTTAGTTGAGCAGCTCTCACAGTCACTTAGTCTACCAGGCTAATGCTTCTTCCCACCCACCAGCCTTTCAAATAAGGAGAAAGTAAGCCCGAACTATGACTGCTTTGAAATATTATCTTCTGACATTGCTCTTCAAGAGCCCACATTCACTGAATAAAAATAATTCCTTTGATTGGCAATTAATATTTCTTTAAATAGATTGTAAATCAGTAGCAGTCCTCAAACAAGTCATATTCCTCTGTGCCTGTACAAACTGGCACACGATAGACCCAACTTGCACATCTATGAAATTGTTGAGACAAAATGCAACTGCTTTTGTATTAAGTACAATAAATTGGTGATATAGTGATAGTGGTTTTTGAATTAATTGTCTCAAAATTTTGTTTTGTTTTGTTTCTGTGAAATTTAGGATGCCCTTTAACTTTTATTTAAAGTAATTGCTTGACTAATCTGTATGCCTAGGTAAGTTTTTATTTTATGGATTTCTTTTCCTTTTAATTGATGTAAAACAAAAACAAAGTCATTGATAGTTACTTTAAGTTGAATCTCAATGATTGTTAAGACCAGCAGTTGCTAATATTAGAAAATATTTTCTATAAATATCCAACGTAGGGTACTCCCATGAAATCCCATGAAATGTATGGAATATTTTTCTGACATCTAAGAAAAACATTTCCTAAATTTCTAACATCCTCCTGTTCTCAGTTCAAGGAAGTCATTTATGGCAGCTGTGAGAGAAAGGCCTAAGGATCCCTCCACTGACCAGGGGGCATGGTAAGGCACTGAAATGAAGGCTAAAAACATTGACAACCTTCAAAATATATTGAAAAAAAATCAGGAATTTGCATAGTCAGAACACCTGATGGGTTCTAAAATGAGAAGCAGAGTGAGGCATTAGAAAAACATGCTTTCATGTAGTCTAATAAAAAGAGAGTTAGTTTCTGGGGGCACCAGGAAAAAGGATGTATGATATTTCCAATTTTTACTGGTTTGCTTTTAAAAATGGTCAGTATAATCTTCATGACATCAATGTAGACCATAACCTCAGGTAAAGTTGCAAGGAAAAAAGAAAAGCAATTATGTTCCAACCCCCCTCTTAAGTGCATTATACCAAAACCTACGACTGAGTTGTAGCATCTGTTTGGTCAAGTGTATGTTCTCACGTGCAGCATTTGACATGTGGTGGAGAGAGATTTATCTCTCCTTTGTCAGTTAATGTAGTAACTCCCTTGTATTTCTTCTACAAACATAACGGAGTTATTTCTTAACCATACCACTTTCAGCAGTCTGTGCACACTCGTTAGGCTTTCCTAGGTTATATAATTAAACTATTGTTGATTTATTTGATGGAGATAGTCAGCCCAAGAAAATCAAACCAGATAAAACCAATAATTGAGATTTGTCTATAATTTTATTACTTTTTAAAGTGAGACAACTTAGCCCAATGATGTTGATTGTAATTTATATTGGAGTGCACATTTCCTAATTTACTGTTGCGCCCTGATAAACATATTGGATCATGTTGGATAGTTCTTCTTTCTTCCCTTGTGCTACAGAGGCTACATTTGGCATTAATTTCAGTTCCCCCCACTATACCTTCACCTTCCCTTATGCTGCAAAATGAATCTTCAGACAGCTGTTGTGCATGGAAACTAATCTCATCCAATATCCTCATCAATGACACTAACAGTCACCTGAAAAATACTGAGTCTCCTGTCTCTAGACTTCTCATTTTATCAATTATCTAAAATATTAAACTCATATTGTAGATTATATTTTAACCCTGAGTAAAGGTTTGGAAGACTTTTAGTTAACGTCTATGTAAACGATGCTGACGAAGAAATTCATATCTTCATGTTGCATGAAATTTACATCCAATTAATCCAGACATTCTGCAGATCCAGCTTTCCTATTTCACCTTTTCTTTGCATCTCTTTATTAGAAGCTGAAAATTAGTAGAAAAAATTTAAGACACTAATGATAATAATTCAGAAAACTAATTATTAATTCTGAAAATTGTATTTTAAAAAAAGAAGAAGAGAAACTGGTAAAAAAAAAAAACTGTTTCCAATTCCCCTTAGGAATAAAAATCACTGATGTTTCTTCTCTAACTATCCTTAGAAGTGCCAAACTCACTATCACCACCCAGTGACACAGATTTCTGAGAAGACACCAGTCTAACATGAGCTAATTTCTCTACTTAAAAAAAGGGGGAGGGCGGCATATGCTTTTGCGTTTTTGGCACAGAGAGGTGATGTTGGAAAGCTCTGGTTTTCAGACGTTTTCCAAGCGACTTCTGTGCGGCTCCCAATCTGCATGTTTCCACTGTGTGTATCTCCCTGGTGTGAAATTGATTAGGAGCAGCATGAATCTGTCACCGAGAGTTACAGTGACTGGGATTTAGGGGGACTTCAGCCTATTTTTGTTGATGCTGTATTTTGCCCACACACCCCTTCAAGCAGGACTAGGTCTGGAAATTATGTGGTTTGATGTGTCAAGGTCCTCACGGACATAGGTTTCTTTTTCAGGAAACGTAAAAGCAATTTCTACCCCTTTGTTTTCCTCAAAAAAAGAAACAGGTCAGGAGATTGACATGCCTCTCAATATGATAGTAAATATCTATAAAACCATACTTGAGGACATAGAAAATGTAAGGAAACTATTTATCAGCATTAAATGATCATAGCCATGTTTTTTATTTGCAAACACTGATCCTTTTAAAAACATATAGTACTTCAAATTCCTTGAATTTGGGAGCCTTTAAATAATTCTTCTATCATATATGATTTACTTTTAAAATATATTATGATGCTCCTTAGGAAAGGAGTGAATTACTTTAGGTTGCAATGGCATTGATCCCTAGCATGAAAAGGAGTAGATTGTTATGTTCTAATAACGTCTTCTTGTAACTAAACAAAAATATCCAAATATGTAAACTTAATTTTATCTTCCCTTGTAAGATTATTTAGAACATGGACAATCAGTCTTTGTATCTGACATGATATGTTTACAGATACAATGATTTAGGCAGACAAAGAAACCATTATGCATTTTAAAATTTAAGAAAATCTAAGTATACACTTTAAAAATCTTAGATGGTTTCAATTGATCAGGTGGGTTTCTGGTCATGAGAGGCTGGCAATTGTGAGGAGGAAACCTGGACTGGTGGAGTTTACCTTTGTTTACTCCTGATAGGTTTTTTTTAACCAAAGGTAAAGGATATGGCATGGAATATTCAAGAGTGCAAGGCTAAACGGGGTGCCATTTGGATATATAGGTGTCCCATACAAGAATGTAAAAAAAAGAGGCTGCTGTCAAATTTACCTCTTTTGTACAAAGTGAGAGGTGGGTATGGAGGCAAATTCCGGAGAGAAAAGCAATGGGGAAGAGCAAAGATCAAGTAACAGTGAGACTCACAGTGCTCACAGGTAGAACTCTCCAAATGCTTGAAATCTCTACTCCAGACCCTAGCCTTTTCATAACAAACGCAAATATAATCCCAGCTTCTACTGGGATAAGTTCAGAGAAAAGAGTGATGTCTCCAGTGGTGTGGGTGGAGGTGGCTGCTTCCTGGTTCTTGGTGAGGGCAAGGAGACACCACACCCTGGAATCACTGTTTAAGTTGGTCATCCTTTGTGATCACTTTCTCAGTTACAAGCCACCTAACACCAGGTCAGGCATGGCCAAGCCACATTGGAAGTGGAAGGGGGCGATGGTAACATAGGCAGAAATGTCAAGTCTTGTAAAATCAGTTCTGGTCGGGAAATCTGCAACACAGTGTGTGGCTGAGTCATTTCCTACACTGACATTTTCTCTGTAAACGCCTTTTCAGTGAGATGCTCCCTCAAGGTGTTTCAGGTGCCTCTTTTCCTCTTGCTTCTATTTCTGGATTCTTATCCAGCTATGAAATTCTCTACCTCCAGCAGAGGACAATACTGATCTTGCTGATATCACACAGATCTCTAAATCACATGTTTCGGAGTAAAAGGATAAACTCATAAAATTCTCCCCTTCGTTAGAGAAAACAAAGAAACATGATATAACATCTTTTCCCCTTTTACTGGTTAAATTCCATAGACCACTCTTAATGATATTTTCATATAAGAGCATTTGAAAGCATGAAGTTTTTGGTTTTTTGGGTTTTTTTTTTAATTTCCCTTCTCAGTGTCTGTTTTTCATTTACTATTTATGAGTAGTCTTGAGGAGGTAGAAATTGGCAATTCAAATACAATAAATCCTTCAAAATGAGTTAAAATAACTTAATGCTCCATCAGAACTCCAAAGGAGGCTCTTAGTACAGAGGGACCATATAATATTGCCCTGGTTTTAGTAAGAAATACAGAATAAGAACATTAGCAGAAGGGGTTTTGTGTTAGGTAAATTTTTCTCCAATTTACCATTTAGTCTACAAAACAATGTATTTTATGAAGGTGAAAATTCTTTAAATGTAATTCGAAGCTCTTTTATTCTTATAGTAAAAAGAAATAATTCATTTATGTTAGGAGAAAGACTGGGTTCTCATGAGATGGTAAACAGGCATGTTTTAATTAATTTAGGAGACAAGCACTGGTTAATAATTTACTGTAATTATAAGGCTTTTGGTTTCCTGAGTCCTGTCTGTTTTCTATCATTTTAATAAGAAAACAGAATTTATCGTAAGGGGGAAAATGTGATGATTTCCTGCATTTCCTTAGCTAATCTCTTCTATCACAATAAACCTAGCTTTTATGGCCCAGAGTGATAATTTTTATCTACTAAGGATGTTTTAACTGTGGATTAGTGGTGAATTTTTTTTTCTTTGCTCAACTTCTATAGAGCTAGAAAATTTTACAACATCAAGGATCACCTGCCTCTACTTTTAGAGTTTCTGTATATTCTGATTATAATTTAGACAGTTACAGTATCATGAGCCTACTATAAATTCCTTTAAATTAAATGCTCCATTTTTCCGATTAAAAGCCTATAATTTTTTTCACCTTTGCTCTTTACCAATGATTTGGACCTCACATTCTAAATTATTTCGTTTCTGTTATTTCTTTTTTCTGCCTCCTCTTTCAATAGTCTAAAGGTCCAACAGTGTCAAGAATGTGCCAAGGTACATCGGATGCCTGACTAGTCTTTTCCTTTTTCCTTTAATTTGACAGAATTGAATTTGCTGTGTGCATTCCCCGTGGAGTAGCTGTGTGTTTCCTTACTGCTCTGTGTCCTCCCACTCTGACTCCTAGGCTAACTCTCATTTGCCTTCTCTTTCTCCAGCATATTTAGTAGCCAATTTTTCATGCCAAAGATGTTCCATTAGCTTTGGAAAATATTCAAATTAGAGCATGGTCACCGTAGTTGGTATATTTCATTTGCTTCCCTTCTCACCCCAGTTAGTTTAGCCTCCGTGTCTTTTCTTCAGCTATTAAATGCTTAGTGGTTATTGAATTAGGGCTGTGGTGTTGAAGAACTCTAGTTAAAGCAATGTGTATCAACTTTTATTTTTTTAAAATAACGTGTCCTTGCCACTTATTTATTTTGAATCAGTTTTCTAAGGGTTATGATAAAGGAGCAAAGCATACATCACGAGGTATATCTTCACGGACTATCTGAGCTCCGGAGGGTATAAAAACCTGCCTGCTCTCTGAGGACAAAGGCAACATCTCATGTCCTTTCTGCTGGGCTCACTTCTCCAGCCTGGCACACAGGGCAGACGGAGAGTCACTGCAGCTCTCTCCAGCTGCTACTCCTCTGCCACTGGAGAGAAGAGATGATCCTGAAATAAGAGTATGCTATACTTTGAAAGCAACTGCGTAAATAATAGCAAAATAAATGAAGGCATTACTCCCATCATGACCCTTTCCAAGGTCATGCATTCTTCGTCTGGTCCTTTCCTCTGCACTTGATTCCAGAGTATTCCACGGACAGTGGCTGAGATCCAGATGCCAAAATTTTGGCGTCCCTTCACCATGATATGGAGTCCTAGCTACACATTGGCTCTGCTTTCATGTCATCAGTTGGATTCTGGTATCCTGTGTGCTTTTCTAACATTTGACTCTTGGCATTTTCTTGGATTGATGCATTGTGGTTCAATCTAGAAGACTACATTTTTCAAACTTCAAGATAAGATGTATGCAGATGTGTGCTAGTTGCTTATGAAGAACTAACCTAGCTGGGAGGAGTACCCTTTGCCTCCCCTGCTGCCTCTTACCTGTTTCCTGGAATGCTGATATGATGACTGGAGTTCAAGTGGTTCTTCACTAGGGCAGAAAGGAGGAATAAAATAATAGATGACAACGAGAGTTCTCTAACCCATTTTTATTTCAGGGCTGGCCAATTATGCCATAACAAAGTAAAGGGATGAGGCTCAGTGAAGGACTGAAATGATTCAAAACATACTTAACTGACAAAGGAAATGGGAGGAGCAGGCAGACCTGGCCCTGGCTTGTGCAGTGAAGTTGTTTTGCACAGACTTCCCTACTAATGTGAGAAACAGAATACACAGTTTCAATTCATTTTTGAGACCAAAGTTAGTTCCCACAAAGCATTTCTTCCGAGATGAAGTCCTTTTCATTCCTTTCAGAAGTCTTTAGTTTATATTGCAAACTTTTTCTTTTCTTCTTTTTCCCTTTTAAAACACGATCCCTGTATTTTGCCTCATTTCATTTTAAGGCCTTAAAAAACTCACTCCTAAGTCTGTTTTGTTAACAGGGCTGACATAATTTCAGACCAATCAGAGGGATGTGAATTCTACAGTTTTTATGCCTGTATCTCAAGAGCTTCACTACTGAAGTCTTTTCCACAAATGAAGCTTCTCAAGTGGCTGCAGGGTGTGTGTCCAGGGGCTATCCACCACTCACTTTCCATAGCCTAAAATAGAGCTTTCAAAGAGCCACAGATGGGGGGCTAGACAGAGGGAAACGTGGAAGTTTCCTGAATGATCTGCAGAAATTCTGTCTCCAGGTGACAGACTCTCCTGAGAGCCTTGACACATACACTCTGAGCAGTCCTTATTTAAGTCACACAAGCACATGACAGGCTCTTTTAACTGTTCCCTGCCCCAATTTGGAGACTGCTGCCCTGAAATTGGCACAGCTGCTGATGACACTAACACATCTTCTCAGCCTCATCCTCGCCACCATCCTCTCCTCAACCTCAGAACCATCCTCTCTCTCTGTTGGTGAGCTCTGTACTGAATAATCCCTGGTCCTCAAACCAGAGTGAGAAGGACATTTAGAACATTTTTCTCTCTGAGACAGAGTCTGCTGGTAAATATAATCTGATCATATTCCAGTACTACTGCTACCTAGATATTAGTGTTTTGGTATTCTACCTGAATATTTGATTTGTGGGATAACTCCTAGAGCTACTGATTTGCACATCCTCTCACCAGAGTCTGCAGTTTACATCTTCCCCTACCTCATGGGTTTACCAAGAACACCTTGTGAACCTGACTACAGGAATCAAAGTCTGTAGAGGGTGACACATGTTGGCAAATGCCAGACATATCTACAGGGACTCTTCTACACAGCCCTCCCTAGGTGATAGATAATGTATCTACCCTTTCCCTTTAAGAGACTTAATCCTGCAAAAAAATTGAATTCCAGCTTTCTAAAACTCTATTCTCAGTCCTAGGATTTTGGGGTTAAAGTGAGCTATGACAGCACCACTGCACTCCAGCCTGGGTGACAGAGTGAGACTGTCTCTAAAAAAACTAAACAACAACAAAAAATTGAAGTAAAAATAATAGCAATGAATTCTGTGGTGTATGCTATATGTAAAAGAAAAATGTATGACCACAGTAGTACAAAAGTCAGAGGGGAGAAATGGAATTATACTATTTGAAGTTTCTTAGACTATATAAATAAAATAGTACAATATCACTTGGAAGTAAGCTGTCATAAGTTAAAGATGTATACTATAATATAAAAAACCCTAAAGTAATGACTAAAATAATGCAACAAAGAATCATGCTAAGTGAATAAAAATAATTGTAAAGAAATATACAGTTAAACCAAAGAAAAACAAAAAAGAGTAAAAGGGGAATAAAGAATTAGTACGAAAATTACAAACAAACAACAAGATATTAGAAATAGTAGATATAAATGCAACTGGATTGATAATTATACTAAATGTAAATGGTCTAAATATCTCAACAAACATAAAACTACAACTTCCAGGAAAAATAGACAAATCCATAATTAGAGTAGGTTTAATCTGCCCTCTTTCAGAAAGTTATAGAGTAAGAAGACTTCAGTAAATATATAAAGGACATAAATAATATTATTTACCAACTTACCAAATCAATATTTATAGACCGCTTCAGCAGTCATAAAAAAATATGTATTCTTTTCAAATGTACACTGATCATTTACCAACATAGACCACATTCTGGGACTTAAATAAGTCTCAAGTAATTTAAAAGAACTAAATTCAAACAAAGAATATTGCCTGATCACAATGTAATTAAATTAGAAGTCAATAATAGAACAATATTTGGAATATATTCATACATTTGAGAACTAAATAACATTTATAAAAAAACCCATGGGTCAATGAAGGAATCCAAGGGAAATTTAAAAAGTATTTTGAAATAAATGGAAATGATAATGTAACATTTTAAGATTTATTGAATGCAACTAAAAGAGTATTTAGGAGGAAATTTATAGTACTAAACACTTATATATTACTAAAAAAGAAACATCAATGAACCCAGCATCCACCCTACAATATTAGAAATGGAAGAGCAAATGACACCTAAAGTAAGCAGAGGAAAGAAAACAATAAAGATCAGGGAAGATCAATAAAATAAAAACTGAAAACAGAGAAAAATCAATGAAACCAAAGCGAGTTCTGTGAGAAGGCTGATACAATTAACAAACCTCTAGTTAGAGTGATCAGGAAAAAGATTAAAGACACAAATTACCAATGTCAAAATACACCGGCCATATGGTTTAGGCATTTCACTCTGTGGCATTTAGCCTAGAGAAATGTATGTGCTGAGGCTACACGAGGACTTGTTCATGCACATTTATAGCTGGTTTATTTTTAGATAACCACTGGAAACAAACCAAGTGATCAGCAGACGGATGGATAAACAAATTGTTTACCCATAAAGTGGAAAAAACTACTGATATAACCAAGTGAGTGAATCTCAAAATAATTCAGCTGAGTGAAAGAAGGCAGACAATAGAGTACAGACTGCATGATTCCATTTATAAAATTCTATAATATAGAAATGAATTTACAGTTAGAAAACATGGCTCAAGGGATGCCAGGCACCGGGTGGGGAGGGAGGGCTCAAAATTTGGGGGTTGATGGATCTTATCATCTTGACTGCCGTGATGGATCTATGGGTGTAAATATATGTGGAGTTCATTGTTTGCTAACTATACCTCAATAAACATATGCATATGAAATGTGTAGCTTTTGCTTGCTTGAATCCTGATTTGCTTTTCCAAATGGGGAAGAAAGAGAGAATACTGGCGGGATTTCACTAAAAGGAGGACAGGCCTGCGTAGCCTCTGTGACCACATTCATTCCTCTTTAAAGAACGTCCCTGGGCAAAGAGTTGAACCTCAGCAGGGTACACCATGGCTAGCTGCTGTCCCTGATTTGCTGAGGGTGGCTCCTCTGCTTACTGTTCACCTGTGAAAACTGTTCAAGTTAATCAGATTAATCCCATCTTTAAATATTGTTGAACTATTTCTACTAGTTTTTTTTTCCTGGACAGTTTTTCACCTTATATTTTTACTATTATGCCTTCCAGTTATGGGAGAGGGGAATTTATTGTTAGTTCCCAATAATTTATTCTCTTAACTTCTTCTTCTCTCTGCCCCCCTTCCTGCCTTAAATTTCCCCTTCCTTGTTTGCATGCGATATCCCTATGTATCTTGTTATTTATCATAAATTGGCTATAGCTTTCTATTTTTTATTGTTAGGTCCACAATAAGCTTTCCTCAAAATAATAATTGGAAACATGAATTTTTCATTCCCAGTGGTGTCTTGTGTGTACTCTTTTTTATATCAGTGCTCTTTTTGGAAACTATGTCTAAAAACAACATCTTTTTTATTTTACACTGGACCTAAAAATGTCATCTCTATGGTAAAAAAAAAATAGACTGCTGAGTACATACATGATTCATATATACAGATTTGTGAAATAGAGATAACTTAAGTAATAAGCAGGTGCCTCTTTTTTGTCAAATATGCTGTGTTTTTGGATGGACAGTTTATTTTAAAATCCCCCCACCATAGTCATTTCATATTTAAATTGTCAATGACATCATCCCCACCATCCTGCATCTTCTGTATTGGCATACAGAATTGCAATATGTCATTGCCCACCTCCCATCTCTATATTTATTCCTGCAAGATTAGCTACCAGCTGATGTTTTTTCCCCAGAGAGTTTTGTTAAAATAAATAATAAGCATTTATTTTCTCTAGCTTGAATCATATTATTTATCCTTCATATATGGAACATTGCAAAAATGTCTTGAGTTATTTACACAAAATTTATCACTATGATTTTCAAAAAAAGGAAGTCCAACATGTGTATTTTCTGCCTTAGCCTTTAAGTTGATCCTCGTGATACATCAGTTTCAACTGGTTTCGTGGCTGCTTGCTACTCTTTTCCCCTCGTATTATTTATTTTCACCTCAAAATTAAAGAGAATTAATGAGGCAAGTAATGCAACCTATATATCCTGGATATTTTTTTAAGCCATAAGTATTCTTTGAACAAGTTTTTTTGACAGATCCTCAGACACTTGTTTTTGTTCTTCAGACTAGGAATATTTTCTGTTATATTTAGGGATGGTGATAGCTGCAGATATTATTTTTCTTCAAATTCAGATACTGTGGTCACCTGGTGTTTCTTCAGAAAGAAGAAGGTTAATATTTATCTTTGCAAAAGTTAAAGAAGAGCCTCAGGAAGACGGGACTTACTGTGTAAATCCCAACAGCAACTACACGATAGGCACATATTGAAAAAACAGCTGAAAGAAAAAAAGATGATATTGTGAATAGTTTCTAGACAATATGTGTTAAAGAGATTGCAGATTTTGAAATCAATTAAAATTCTTGGTGTCTAAAGGCATAAAATATCACCAAGTTTCATCAGACACTAATTAGGTTGGTGCCGTAGAAGATGGATGTGATGGTTCATTCTGTCCCTGCAGGAATGGAAGATGCAAAGGTACTCAGGGAGGAGCAGGGCTGCCATGATCAATAGCCCCAGGCTTACTGAAGAATTGGACAGGGCCAGAGGTATAATTAGAACAATAGAACTTTTAATTTGCAATTGTCTCATTTAGTATAGAAATCTCCAAACTGGGAGTGACATCAATATGTTGAGTCCTCTCTGCTTCTTGTGTGAATTTGGGCAAATCTGTTAACATCAGTTCCCCCATCCATAAAATGGTTGTGTGTGTGTGTGTGTGTGTGTGTGTGTGTGTGTGTGTGTGTTTTTCAATGAGGTTACAGGAAACCTCTATAGACTGAAACCTATTTGTACTCAGGGTAGAAATGGAAAAGATCAAGAGGGCTTCGAGTGGCCTCGCTTCAACTCTCTGTGCTTCAAAACTCTTTCAGAGAAATCATTCATTTATTCAATAAATATTTCCTGAGTTGCCTGCAACGTGCCTGGCATAGAGGACACAGACGTGAACATCACTGCCTTTGTGGATTTCATATGCTCTTTCTTTGTTTCCTTTGGTACTGAAGGACGCGGACTTGCAGACACGACTACCTCCTGGAACTGTTGGGTTCATTCCTGGAATCCTCTTTTTCTGGCACAGTACACAGAAAACATTTGTGAAATGCACGGGCTTATGAATGAATAAAAGTGAGAGCAGCAGAGCATTTTCCCACCTCCTCCACTGGTGTGGACTCCTGAACACTTCGAATCAATATGGGTTTTTCTTTTCCCTTAACTGCTTCTGCACTTCCATTTCCAGTGATGCTCCCTGAACACAGGCGTGCGTATATGTTGTGGGGGGGTCTGTTGCTTTAAAAAATAGAAACAACCTTTTTTACCCCCCATAGCTGTTGTGTAGTCCCTTAACTCTCAGTGACTCTTATTTCCCTAGTCACCAATAGTAATTTGGTTTTTCCATGGTTTTTAATATATTTTTTCCATCTCCCTGGAGCACTGTGAGAATTACCTTCTTTTATGTCTGATTCTGTAAAAGGCACCTTCAAGGTCCAAGGAGGAAAGGTGCCGTACAGAACACAAGTAATCTCATAATGATGCATCACAGGAAGAGTGCGAGGAATAATTGAGTGCTATCTGTGAAATACGGTGAGCTCCTCAGAGGACAGATGCTACTGCAGTTTTCTTTTTGTAACTAAGCTTTCTGGCTCCTAAACAAAAAGTGCGTATCTCCTTTTCTACAGCTATTATTTTAAAATTTGCAAATATCGTGTCTCTGGGCCTTGAAAGATGTCTGAAATACGGACAAAAGTGGAAAAACTTTTATTTAAATGGTAGTCAAACAAATTTTCATTTGTATTGCATAGCAAAAAGCATACTGAAGTGGAAATTAGGAGCTGTGGGCTCCGGTGTCCTTTTCTGTTCTTGGATTATTACATACCTTTAAGAGAGTGGCAGATCTATATAAACCTGTAGAACCTCTTGTGTGGAGCCAAAGTTAAGAAGTGGACCTTGTTTCCCTTCCCACGGTAAGCTTCTGTGATTCTAATTACACCCTGGTCTGGAGTTCCTTGGGGGCAGAGATCACGCTTTTTGTTGATCTTTTTATTCCTAGTCACAAGCATGGGGCCAGGCAAATGGAAGACCCTCAGCAACATTTGTTGAATGAATGTCGTTCAAGATATAAGCCAAGATAGATATTTGCATAACAATATTCAGATTGAGCAATCCCCAAGTCTTGACATCACAGACAGCACTTACTGTTCAAAAGACGACTGGGAAGTTGATATCATTAAGAGATTCTCCTGGGAAAGCAATAAAAACTGTCAGACTATGTCATATGGACCAACTCTGAACAGATGCTGTGCTGAGGGATCCGGGAAAGAGCCCCCTGAATTGCATTCTAAAATTAAGTGTGTGATATTGTATGTATTTCTGGCTGTCAAGTGGAAATGGGTTTGCAAAGTTGGTCCAGCCGCTGTGTTTGAGTGAACCTAATTGGAAGCTCTCTGAGTGGTTAGCGTGCCCAGGTTAAAGGCCAGGTGAGCTTGGTACCACCTTGTTCATCAAACATTTCTATGAAAGATCGCTGCCACTTGGTGACGGAACACAGCATCCAGAGCTGCTTTGAGAAGCCTTAGAAAGGAAAATGTCAACATTGATTACAGCTAACATCAGGGCCTAGATTATGAAATAAGTTTATAGCCTGCTGGATGCAAACTATAAGATTAAAAAAAAAAAACAGCAAGTAAGATAAACAAAATAACAGATTTCACTGTTGAGAGCCTGTATGCATTTACTTCCCATTATATTTCTTATTTCTAAATTTTCTTTATCTTCTAAGGGAGACCATCAGGGAGAAATTGTGATTGGAAGAAAGATTTGTTTTGAAAACACCTTTAGGAAATCCAAAAAGACTTCTAGACTTTAAAGAAATCCAAAAACTGACTATTCTAAGTATAGGGAAAAGCATTTATGACAGGAAAATATCTAGAAGAGGAGAAAGAATAAAAATCTGTTGACAGGCATGTCTTTAAAAAGGAGAGAGTGTGTTCTTAAAAATATATGCCTGGACTGCATCCTGAAAAATTCTGAATCGGGAAATCTGTTTACCTTTTATATGAGTTTTTTAGTATGAACAGCTGCCATGCCAATGTATTGTTTGCTAATGTCCCACGAGAAGCTTCCAAGGTGGAGATAAACCATACTTGGCTTAAACAGTATCAGCAGCTTGAACAATCCCTATCCTTGCCTGGAATGTTGCCTCAGTTAGAGGTGGAAACAAAGAGAGTGCGTGCTGGTCACACTAACTTGTGTGCTTTAATTCAGGTTATTATTTCTGGTACATTTCATAAATCCTGACCCCCATTATAACAAATATCTCTCACTTTCTCTAAAATTCCCCAACTGAGAAAGCAGATCATTCTGAATATTTCTATTATTTCAAAATAGCCATGTTCATGTAATGATTTTAGAGTAAATCTTAATAGAGTTTTGGAGATTACTTCTGCCTTTATTAGCAAGCAGATCCCTTAATCTGTTTTTAAGTAAGAATGATCTAAAATATAAAATTTTAGGATGCATAGGTATGTGAAAAGCTAAGCATTTTAATACAGTGATAGGATAAACATAGTCAAGTAAATGATTCTAATAAATAAAAAGAAATGCATCTACATCAGTTATTGACCCTCAATAAATGAGCATCCAGGGTAGGTGATATTTTATGTATTTTATGACTCCCTTTGATATTTAATATTGCGAGAGAATGATAACTTTTGCCACAGCCTTGTTTTTAAAACACTTCAGAAGAATCCCTGTATATCAATGGAGGCTACAGCATAATACAGCTGCATAAAACTTATGCTAGTGCAAAGATGCTAAAGAGAATCATTTGTTTTCCTAATAGCTCTATTTCAGCAGACCATGGCCTTACCAAGAAATGCCCTGTTAGCAAAGCTGTCATTCCACAACGATCTCTGGATGCAAGAATGATGATAGAGCACAGACTTCTGCATTTATTGTAGAATATCATTTTTTCCTTTATTTTTGAAAGAATTCATAATTTGTATTCCATTTTCCTTGGCTATAATGGACTGAAGTTTGATTCAAGGTAAAAACTCATCCAAGTAGGGAATTATACACTGGAGAAATATTTACAAGATGCACTGTAATCTTTCCAGCTAGAGTACATTAGATTTTCTTCTTATATCCAGGCACTTGAAATTGATACACTGAATATTTTCTTTTCCCCAGGTCACAGTATAAGAATAATATCATTTAGTTTACAAATTATACCTTGGGAGCCAAACTTTATGTAGTACCAAACTAAAGATGGGTTGATACTGTTTTGGCAATTTACAGACCAAACATCTTCAATGCCCTTGGGCCCGCAGGAATAATGAAGGAGATTTGATTAAACAGTAGTCCCCTGCGTGAAATCCTTCTGCAGCATCACCTTGGATTTAATTCAGACTCCCCACCATGGCCTAGGAGGCTCTACGGGATCCTGGCCTAGACTCTCTCTCGGACTTTACCTGGCATGGGGCTTCCTTTTCACTACTTTCCAGGTATGCTTACCTTCTTCATGGCCTTGACACACACCAAGCTCACTCCTCCCTTGTGGAATGTGCCCTAGCTATTTCCCCTGCTGAAATGATTTTTCCATAAAGTGTTTACTTGGTTTGATCCTTATTGTTCAGACATCAGTTTCAATGTCTTCATCTTTGAGAGGCTTTAATGAGCACCCATTCCAAAGTGGTCTTCCAAATACTCCATTATTTTTTCCTGTCTGCTTTTTTATAACAATTGTAACTATTTTTTACATTTGTTTATTGTTTCTCCCTCCCTAAAGTGTAAACTCTGTGAGATTAGGGCCCTTGTCTGCGTCATTGCCATCCCTGAGACAGTACCTGGTGATAATGGGCACTGACCTGCATATTGAAGGAAGCACTGAATGAATAAACTGAGTGGGATTTCAGTCTAAGAACAAAATAAAGCAAATGAAAGTTAGTCCTATTTTCTCTCCTTTTCTTTATATTTCTTAATACACTCATGCTTTAATTTCACATTTAAATTCCATGAAAGGCAATGTCAAAGGGTAGCTTCACTTTCCTACAAGCAAAAAATTTAGATAGTTAAAGCAGAATTTGGATTTTTTTCTACATCCCTAGAGCCAGCACTCAGGGACTTGGACCTATCTGCAGCAGGGGTTGATTAAGTTTCCGAAAGTCTGGCATTTAACATGAGCTTCCACGTTGGTTCTGTAAATCTACTGACCTAGAAAGGTCTTTTAAATTTCTCACGAACACTTCCAGACTGTTGCAATGTCAAAGAGATGAAGTAAACACAAGTAATCCAAAGAGTCTGATGCAATATGGTGCCAAAGTGTGTCTCTGCCATTGCTTATCTGTTCTCATTTTTTCCAAACTGGTTTGTTTGAGAGCCAAAGTGTTTTCAAAATTTTTCCATTTTTATATGGTTGCTCTAAATGGTAACCAATGACATCTATACCCTGTCAGAAAATAATTTAGTAGGGGAAATAAATAAATAAATAAATAAAATAATTTTAAAAATACAAGATGCTGATAAAAAGATTAGATAGTAAATTGAGATATACTGTTTCCTGCTGTCCAGTTTCCTCTCTGGCCATACTTAGTCTTTATTTCAATATTATATTTGATTTAAGGATAAAAGGAAAACAATAACAGGAAATTAAAAACATTATACTTTTATAATAACAATTTTTATATCAAATTGTGGGATGTATGAATTTTAGGGGACTTAAAAATTGTAGGACGAATCTAAAGAAGAAGGTAAAGGAAAGATATATCTTAGAATGCTGATATTAGAAAATAAAAGAGGTCAGTTGAATCTTAAAGTGTCCATGTCAAGAATAGGAGAATAAATGACAGGTTCCATCCAAAGGAGATAAAAGAAATTAAATATTAAGGTTAAAAGATAAATTAACAAAATTGAAAGCAAAGTTATCAAGTAAAAATTGTTTCTAGAAAGCAATAATATAATTGTCAAAGCTCCAGTAAGATTTATTAAAATTGAAAATTGGAAAGACTTGAATAGAAAATATTGGAAATGAAAATGGGACATATAAATACAGACCTACTAAAGACAGAAAATATCATAACACATTCATGACACTAAGTTTGAAAACTTAAACACAATAGAAAATTCCAAGGAAAACACAAATGTTTTGCTATGTTTTATTTACAATGCATCTGAAATCTTCTATACTAATAAAGTGTTTTAATTAATTAGGTAGGGCCACTCCATTTAAAGTTCATCCTTCTGAAAAACTGAGTTCTTTATTCATCTCACACTGTTCATCCTTAGAGGGGATACAGGCAGGGGTCAAGTAGCATTCAGCTGCAGGATTGGTTTTTGGTGACTCACCAAGTGACTCCTTTGCCAAAGATATCTATGCTGTCGGCCTGTTCCAAGGACTGTATTGTCATCATAAAACCAATTTATTGGGGTTAGTAAATCTACTAAAATGCAAACATCCAGTGAAAATGTCCTCAGTATGCAGATTTTCCATTAATGATGAATAATAAATTGGCTAATACCTAAAAGGAAACTCAAGATGGCAGAAAAAAATTATGGGATGGAAACATACATGTACAGTATAAAGTGAGATCTGAGAATGAGAAGGGCTGAGATAAAAGAGGAGGAGAACAAAAGGCACCTAAATCAGCTCTGGAGCACATCTGGTATCTGGGAGTTTTGGGAGTGAGGGTAAAACAAAGATGGAAAGAGATATACAAGTGTTGAAAGAATAGGAAAGAGAAGTATGTGTCTTTTACACTTTGTCTAGGGGCAGATATGATGCGATGTGTTTTACTGAAAGGAGAACTAAACTAAAAGTCAAAAGAATTGACTGTTTTTTAGTTGCTGTGGGATCTGTGTAAGACACTTGGTCTCTCCATAAAATAAAGATGTTTATATAGGAGTCCCCAAGGTCCCTTCCTGTTCTAACACTCTGTTCCTGGACATTTTAAAGCCACTGTTTTCCAGTTATCTCTTCACTAATACCAAAGCTTCTAATTTTCAGGTATTTATGTCAATTATTTCATTGATTCTGAGTTTAAACAATCTTTCGTCCTGAAACTATGGAGCTAAAGCATGTCAACTCATTGTTATTTCTACCCCCATGCTGCCTTTTTGAGTTATTAGTTAGTATTTATGTGTTATCATAAGCACTCTAGAGTCAATGATTAATCCTCAAAAAAGCTTTTCTAAAGAGGCCCTCAAAAGATTTTATAAATACGAATGAAAGTCATCTCATGCCTCAGAAAAGTGTGCAAACAATTTCCCTATCGTATACATATGATTCCATATCAAGTTTCAACTTTACAAATGGGGCATAGTCAATAGCGCATGTACTAATTAAGCTTCTGTTCCTTAGTTTTTTTGAGATATATAATTGTTTATTAGCCTCGATAAGATTCTCTGCCAGGATGAGAACTGCCAATTTTGTAAAATTTATTGACTGAGACTTAGAACCTGGATGGGAAAAGTAAGAGTGAAATAAAATTGACAGATATTTGTGAAATTTCAGCATATTATCTCTTATTCTCAGGCACTAATGGATGTAATAAATTAAGTAGAATTCAGTCTAACAAAAGGAGCTCTCACCTGATGATAACAGTAAAACATGATCCAAATGGATGAATAGGTGAAGCCTTAGCTGAAATTCCATCTTTCAAATAAATAGGTGATACTTGAACATAGATCCTGGCAAATGTTTGCATTCTGGCTCGTTTCCTGTACAGAATTATAAACACATTAACAACACAGTTTCTATGGCCCTCCTACGAAGACAATGCAAAATTACCAAATATTTATTATTCGAGTTATTTTCTGTGAATGGATTTTAAAAATCTGATTCTGCTACGTCCCTCACACCTACTTTTTTTCTCTGAGAGGACCCTAAGGAGCAGTAAGGTAGTGCCCTGTGAAGAAGTCACTGGGCAGAAAATGAAAAGAAGAAAACAAAGGCAGATTCCATCCAGTTCTCAGTTCTGTGCGTGTTTTCCTGTTCTGGGAAAGTTACTGAGGTGTAGACTAGGGCACTTCTCTGTGCACGGCCTTCACTTTGAATCTTTCTTAGCCTGTGCAATCAAAGAAAGTCAGAATAACTTCTCTCTGTCTCTAGGTTAGTGTGAAGGTTTGAGCTAATGTATAGGAAGGTGCTTATCAAATTAAAAGGTGCTAAAAAGTGTTTGTTATACCTTTTTGAAATAGCCAAATATGAAGACATTGTTGTTAAATATCTCTTGAAACTTCAGATATTGCTGAATTTTAACTGTAACAGTCAAACTACAAAGGAAAATTCCGAGGAATGGAATGGTTCTGGTATTTGGTACACATGTGCAACCATGTCTGCACACACACATAAAACTTTACCTCTCAGTAACATAGTAGATTTCATAATATACTACAAATAAACTGGCCTATTATTTATAGAAGTAGGATGTCATGGAGGTAAGACAGAAAGAAAGAAAGGTTTTTCAGTAGGGCCAGCTGACACTGTGGCTGTCATGAGGCCTAATTGACTCAGAATGCTGTGAAACATCATGACCCTGGCTGGGTGGCACCCTGTTAAATCTCAGCCAACACTGCATCCCTAAACCTAAGGCACCTGTCAAGCCAGCATTTTGCTTTTTACCCTGAGAGCAGGTCATACAATGTTTCAGTGCAGGCAAAGGCAAACAGTTTGGCTCAATGCTAAATGCATTTTTATATATTCCCTTAATTGGTAATATTCTAGGCCAAAAAATTACCTTCCCTTACCCCATACAAGCCTGGATGACCAGAATTGAAACAATAGACAGGGTGAGAGTATTATGAGAAAGTTTATTTAAAAGAACAGATCATGCTTTTTATTTTGGGACATTCGGATAACAAAAGCTCTCCCCTTTTGCCTATTTTAATTCACTTCTCTTAGCTGACAGCTTTTTCTCCCCCCAAATGAGCTAACACAGACCTACAGCAACAAGATTAGGAGTTAATTCAAATCAAAACAAAAATGATGTTAAACAAAAGATAGTTTCAAAGGTCTGCAAATATATTAAGTGACACAGAATTCTGTGTAAGTAGAACACATAATGTCTTAAATATTAGGGAAAACCCATAATGCATTGTGAAAATAAGTTTGGATAGAGCAAGTAACTTCTTCAGCCCAATGTAATATAAGTCATATATTTTAATAGATGTCTGAAAGATTGCATAACTATGTCCATATGTGACTCAAATTTAAGGAAAAGAACCCATGTTCTATAGGTGCTGCAAGATTTCATTCTCAGTTGTGAAAGTTCCTGTATGCCTCAGATTGTCAACAAAAGTTCCAGTGGTTTATTATATATCATAGCAGAAAGGCATCTTTTCCCAGACTGTTTTGTGTTAAAATAGCAGTATTTCTGGCCCTCTAGGAATGACATGTTGTTTGGATTACTGAGCACAGAGAAGCCTCTGGACTTGGACAGACAATTGAGATTTAGTAGGCAATATATTTGAAAATCTTTTTGAAGATTGGAATGTCATTTTTGAACTTTATCAGAGAGCATGTTTGATCTTTAAGGTGGGCATCATAAAATTAGTGAACATATGGCTATACCACATTTGTTTGTCTTCTATGGAACTCGAAGCTCAGAGATCCACCTTTAAGAAAACATTATTTTTCATAGATGAATTTTTTTTTGCTTAGTGGCATTATTTACCTAAGTGGTGATTAATATTTAACCTGCCAAATATTCATGTTCAATTAAACTCACACTTGTATACACATGCACACATATATTCACTAGACTACTATTTTTGCACAAGAAAAAAAAATTACCTCAAGTACAAATGTGGAGTTTGATGTGCTTCTGTTACTGTAGAAATTCTTATTTGTGTTAATTAAGATACTTTACCTTGATTAAAGTTATTAGTGGCTCTGGCAAAAGAAAAGTGTACTGGATTTGCCTTAGATTTATTTAGATGTCACAAGTCTTGCATTTTACAGTATGCATCTATCTTTGTGGGCCCACAGAATTTGAACCTATTGTGATATAAAGACATTTGCTTAGAGTGCTGTGCTAACAAGATCATTGATCTATTTTCATGCAGGGCAATTAGCTTCATCCCACTCAGAAGCCACAGATTGCACCCTTGATCATGATAACCTGTCTTTTAAATGTTTGTCATGTGTCACAGGACAAATATAGAGACAAAAGCAGCCTGGGCCAGCACAATTTCCTGATAGAAAAAATAACTCAAAAGATATTCCTGCTGATAGTGGGTTGGAGGATGTAGGGTGTCAAAGCTAGAAGTGACATTAGAGATGGTTTCCTCCAGCCCGCTCAGAGACATCATCTTTGAAACTGAAGAATAATCTATAACGTGTAGCAAAGAAAATTCAGAGGAAATATTATGATAACTACATAATAGCTCTCAAGTCTTTAAGTCTAATGTGCCACTCACCACAAAGACATCAATATTTATTGGAGGGGGGATGATAGCTTCAAGTTGGCTTAGGCTGTGGGAAAATTGGGGATATAGTTCCAGTTTCCTATTTCTGAGGAAGCATTAAAACTTAAAAATGTTGCTCTGTCTATTCTTGATTTGATGGGTCTATGAGAGAAATATAAATCTATTCCATGGAATGCCATAGTAATACATAATCCTTGTGATTATTGTGTCATAATAATAACCTAAGTCCTTAGTAATATCAATGTTAAAATATATATTAATAAAGCATTTCGTATTTTCATTGGATTATTAGTAACAAGTAGCATAAATAAACCCAAGTGTCTTTTAGAAAATACACACATATTAAATGGCACAAAATTTTACTTTTTCAAATTAAGCATTTTTATATAGTGAAAAATTTCATATCACTTCTTTTGCTTTCCTCAAAAGCTGTCGTGGTGTCTGTAGTATAATTAAATAAAGTCAAAAGATTCAATTACTCCAAAATGTGACACATAGTAAGGAGTACTCTAGACAAAGTACAGTCATACATTGTTTATTTCAAATGTCCTTATTTAACATTTATTGTGCACCTAGTTTAGTACTAAGCTAGATAGGCTCAGTGTTGTGCAAAATGAGGAGAATCAGAGATCAATATGGTTAGTTCATGACATTTAAAGATAAGCAAAATCTGTACACTCACCCAATCTTTGATGGAGTAATGAGGAAAAGGTGAAAAGATTTAGAAATGTCATCAGTAGTGGATTCAACTGTGGCCCCTCAAAAGGTATGTCTGCCTCTCCAGAACTTGTGAATGTCAAAGATTTGAAAAATCCATCTTTGCAGATGTAATTAAGTTAAGGATCTTGAGATGAGATCAGCTGGCATTATCCAGGTGGGCCCTAAATCCCAATGGCAAGGGTCCTCATAATAGAAAGAAGAGAAAAAGACACAGACTCAGAAGAGAGGGTGCAGACAGACTTTGAAGTTGTGTGGGCACAAGCCAAGGAACATCCAGAGCTGCCAGAAACTGCAAGCGGCAAGGAAGGATCCTGCCTTACAGCCTCCGGGACAGTAGAGCTTCGCCTACACCTTAATCTAGAACTTCTGGCCTCCAGAACTCTGAAAGAATAAATTTCTGTTGCTTTAAGCCGTCAAGTTTCTGGTATTTGCTATGGCATCCCTAGGGAACTAACGTATCCCCTCTTACATTTTTATACTAATTAAAGTTTTTTGACAACTGAAAATTTTAAAATTCGAAGGTGGTGGACTCTTAGTAGGGGAATTAAAGAGACCCTACAGTCCAGGGAAGGATTTTACACTGAGTTCTATTTACGAGCCACAGTCACAGAGGTAACTGTTACCTACTTATAAGGTCTTTTCTGTTGATTTGTTAGATTATGGGAACCATCTCCAGGTCCTTGATTATATTGATAATAGCAGTGAGAATAATGATAAAAATTTTGTATTACTTTATAGGGAGTTCCTCATGCCAGGCATTATGTTATAGACCTCATAATAATCTTATGAGGTAGTTGCTTTCATTTTTATAGAAGAGGAAACTGAGGAATAGAGAGGCTAAGTAATTTTCTCAATAGCGTCAGTGAGACAATGAGAGAAACTTGCCTATGGTGACTACTCCATGCTTTCTTGAATTACTTTTTAAAAATTCCACTTATTTTGTCCTGTTCCTTTGAACCTGCTCATTCTTTTCTAGATATGCTCAACTCTTCTCCTTTTTAAAACAAAATGAAAACAACTCCCTCAGCCCCCAAATATCCCACTGGTTATTATCATCCTATCTCAAGACTTCATTAAAAAATAATGAAGACTTAATGTCGGTACAACTAGTCAACTGCATGTGAAGTCGAATTGTATGAAATTGCAGATAAGGAACTGATTTTGATGTATGGAACAACAGTCTCATCTGGATCAATCCAGTGCTTTTCATCCCAATGCAGTGAGTGTCCTACCTTTACCAGTCTGAATCTACTCTTGAAGGATGGGACAGGTCATGTCCGAGTTATCAAATGCAACAGTCACCTTTCAGTTCTCTTTTTCTTAACAATAGTTAAAAACAATAATAGCAGGTAACATTTCTGAGTGCTTTCTATGTAATCAGCTCAGGGCTAAGAGTTTGAATTGTTGGAAGAGAGACAACATCCTTCCAGCCAATTACAAGAGTATGGAACCCAAGCTTGGAGAGGTACGTTTCTGTTCATACCCAGCAAAGCTGGTATTCAAAGAATGGTTTACTTTAGTATGACACTCTTGATGGCTATCATATAAAACTCCCTAGTTTTTGACACAATTGAGCATTCTCTTCTTGAGTAGCATTGATATTTCTCTCCTGTCGTCTATGGGACTACACTCTGTGCTCCTACAACCTCTGGCCACTCTTCACTTTGTCATGCTGGCTCTTCTTTCACTGCCTAAACTTTAACTATCATGCTTCCCCAGAGTTTTGTCTTTGACCCTCTTTTATATCACCTTCTCTCTTCTCACCTTTTTTTCACTTAGTACACTCATTCTATGGATTCAATTATCACTTGTAATCTGATGACTGTCAAAGCTCTACTCAGAATACTCTCTTGAGCTTCAGATGTAATTCACTGTTGGGCATTGCTCCTGGGACTTAGCCTACTCAACTCAAATTCAAATACACCCATCTATTCATACTGTGAACTTCTCCACACTTTATTTTTATTCCCTATTTTGACTGAAATGCTCCCATTAAAGACCCAGGTGAACTGGAATCAATTCACAGAGTCATTTCTCCATCTTTCACTTTCTTCTCTACTTCAACACAAATGGTAGCCACTAAGTCTACTACTTATTGCCTCCATAATAATGCTCAAATGTATCTCCCTTTCTCCATACCCAATTCAACTGCTATTGTGTGAGCCTCTGCAACTGCTGTCTGGTCTTTTGCAGTAGTCTGTGGACTGGTCCTCCTGTTCCTGTCGTGTTATGTTGAGTGAACTTCTCTGAGTTACGTGACCAGCCAAAGAGAGCTCCATTGGAAACAATAAAAGGTTGGCCAGTTATGCAGTAAATTGTAGAAGTGAGATTAAACCCAGATCTTCCTGATTTATAGTTAATTTTTTTTCAATCTCTGTCAAGAAATCTCAGATCTATCTGTGATCTACACCCCTTCAAGCAGCCCATTTCTCATTTAGCCAGTCCTGGTTCCTTAATGAAAGCCAATTTATGATGCTATTGGTATTTGTATTTATTTTTAATTATGTGTCACCTTAGAGGTTTCTGGGTCACCCACTATTCACATCAAGCCTCTAAAGCCTTTGGGCATTCTTTTACTAGAGTTTTCTTCTCCTGTTGTTTTGTGGACATGATGAACAGCACGTAAGTTTAGCATCCAGAAGTTTCCCATGTTATTAAAACACGTTCAACATCAGTGTTTACATTTATCAGTAGGGGATTCAGGAATGGAACTGCGTATCCCTTTGATATGGATGAGAAATAATTCAGTTATGACAAACTTGGACTGTGATGATTTCTTATCTTTGTTTCCACTTTCTACTGTCATCTTTACTCTTTCATTACTGCTGCTAATGTTATTCTGGGCCTGCAAGAGTATTCTGCTGTCATTCTGTTTATGGACCACAAACCTTACCTGATTCCTCATAGTAGAGCTGAGATACAGGCTAGCAGCCATTTTTAAAATGAACTTTATTAAATATTAAATAACATAAGAATGTTGAATATATTTAATACATGTTTTGTGCATATTTCTCTACATTTATACTAATAAAAGAAATATACACAAGTATATATAAATATATATCTTATAATATTGCATACTAGGTGATGCAAATAGAAAATACTGAAAATAGAAGAAATACATCACAGTGTGCATTTTTCTGAATATCAAGATGAGTAAGAAGTAATTTGTCAATGAAAGGGGCATTGTAGTCTTTATGGAAGGACACGATTGTGGTTCTGTCCATTTAAGAGTGCTTGGCTTTGGGCAATTCACTCTGCATGCCTGCTTTCCTTTATCATTAGAATTAACTATCTTTTTGGGGACAAATAACTTTTTATCATTAGAAAGAACTATATTGTAGGGCTGTGGTGAGGATTAATAATCAATTTAAAGCCCCTACCTGAGTTCCTGGCATATACATGGTGGCTATTACTATATCCATAGGAGACTAACAAGAATGTGAAAAGCTCAGAAACTCATCAACTAAAATGGCAGAAATGAAGACACTGAATACATATGGCTAAACCTTGGAGCTAACTTTCTAATAAGAAAAGCCATCAGATGATGGAAACGCTTTTTATAATATAGTGGGAAGCCAATAGCTGGAGGGTTCAAGGAGGGGCATTATTATGATTGTGGTGAGGTGGGGGAATGTAGAAAAATTATTTTAATTAGGCGGAAAAAATTAATAAGATGACTTTTGAGGCTGCTTTCAAGTCTCATATTACTGATATTAAGATTGAGATCCTCACTACCTGGGGTAACACTTAAGTCTCGTAGTCATTGACGTCATTGTGTGATTAAATTTAACAACCTTTTAGAACCTGAACATGGAACAGCTGTGATCAGGAGTTGCGGGAGAGTCCAGTGCAGCTTGAGGAATCACCCAGTAGAGTAACCAAGATGAAGACCATCGGCCAGAAGGAGGCCCTTCGTTTGTTGTAGAGGGTGGTTAACATTGCTGAAAACTGACTTTGCCTATTTTAATTTGCTTGGGTGAAGCTTTGCTTTGTTCAATTTCCATTTAACTAGAGTATCTAAATTAGTAACGGTCGTTGAGAAATCTCAGGTTTTGAAACATAATTGGCAGGTAAAAATTGTCCCTATACCCCGTTTCCCATCTCCCAGTAGTCCTTTATATTTTTTCTCAGCTGGAGGAGAATTTGCTGCTTTAGTAGTTTGTGAGATTGTCAAATTGCAGACAGTTATAGAACTTCTGAAATCTGTCATTTAGATTAAGAAGGTTCAAGGAGAATAGGAGGTCGAGTTCTCTTACATTTAGTGTCAGTCCTCTTTACGGTGATTCCAAAATAAAGAATTGTTTTGAAGCAGCCACTGGAGACCTCTGTGGACCTCTAAAAAGGTTCAATAAAAGCCACCTAAGTCCATGAGAACACTTAGGGAGTCTTTTATTTAACACTTTGTAAAACTAGGATTCATCTCAAATATTCTCCATCTCATGAGAAGCAGACTGTGGCCTAGGTGATGCATTTTGAGACACCTCCTGATCACCCTAAACATCCCCACCTCTAAGAACCTTTGTATTATCATAGTATCTTAAATCCTACACCTCAGAAATTTTGCTCTGACTAGGACCCATGTCATGTAATTTGAAAATGTGCTATATAAAACCCTAGGAGAGAGTATGTGACTGACAGGCATTCACACATATAGCGCAAACTTACTAAGTCAAATTACTTTCTTTCTCAACTAGCTTAACCACTGAATAAAAAGGACAATGTTTTTGATTTGGAGTATTGAGGAGGCAAGAGAGAAGGGGTACTTGTGAAATAGGAGGAAAACTTTGGTTCATGGTATAGCCAGGGAAGGGAGAAAAGGAAACACAGATGTTGGGAAATAAAATAATTTCCCTATGCCATGATCTTCCATGTGATGACACATAGCCAGGCTAATGACAATAATCTATATCCTTTTCATTTTCCCAACAGTTGCCAAACTGTTCTGGGATTAAAATGCCTATATGAATTTGCTAGAAACAAAAGTCTGTGGACAATTAGCTATAGACTAGCTTTAAACATCTGAAGCTTGAAAGTGAGTACTGGGCATATTTATTGAAACCTACCATGCAATTGCACATTCTGTTGTGGCTTTTAGTGTGAAAGCTCCCCCTTTAAAATTTTATCTTATTGCTAATAGCAGTAAAATATATATATAACGTAAAATTTACCACCTTAACCATTTTAAGTGTACAGTTCAGTGGTGTCAAGTACATTCACATAGTTGTGCAACCTATCTAAAGAAATCTTTTCATCTTGAAAAATGAATATTCTATACCTATTAAACAATAACTCTCCATTCCCTGCCCACCCCACCCCTGGAAATCGCCATTGTATATTCTGTCTCTATGAATTTAGCTGCTCTAAATATCTCATATAAATGAAATCACACAGTGTTTGTCTCTTTGTGACAGGCTTATTTCCCTTAGTGTAATGTCCACAGGGTTAATCCATGTTGTTGCATGTGTCAGAATTTCCTTCCTTCTTAAGGTTGGGTAAGGTGTGTGTGATCCCATTGTAAGTGTGCACCACATTTGGTTCATCCATTGTCTGTCAATGGACACATAGGTTGCATCCTCCCTTTGGTGACCATCAATAAGCACGCTATGAACACGGGTGTGCAAATATCTCTTTGCGACACTGCTTTCCATTATTTTGGGTAATACCCACAAGTGGGATTGCTTGAGAAAGCTCCCTGTTGTAACAAGATCTAAGGTGAGGGTGGAAGACATGGCAGTGCTTCTGGGAAAGGAAGCAGAGGTGAGGGAAGAGTGGGCTGGGACTCAGGGCAGTCTTAAACTCAAGTGGAAATAAAAGGCCCGTGTGCATTTTCATCAAAGGAGCTTAGTAAAAACACCACTGACAGGCACTCTCCATAATATGTCTTGTTTAATTCCATCCCCACTACAGCCTGAAGAGGTAGTATGTTACAGTCTTATGACAGGGAGCATCATGAGTGTGCACGTGTGTGTGTGTGTGTGTGTGTGTGTGTGTGTGTTTGGGACGAGTGATAAATAGTATCAATACCTTGAGTCACATTGCCTGGATTTCTCTCCCATCTCTACTACTTGCCATCTTTGTGACCTTAGGAAAATTACTTCTGTCTGTCTCAGTTTTCTCATGGGAATGATGATGGTTGTTTTGAGTATTAAATCAGCTGATGCATGCAAAGGTGTTAGAACAATGTCTATAAGCACTCAATTGATATTCATTATTATTATGAATTTCCTTTCTTTTTTTTTACCTCCCTCTATCCCTCTTTCTTCTCCTCTTTCTTTCTCCTTTCTTTCTTGCTTGTACAAATGAAGAATTTGAAGCTTAAATGACACAGTTTGATGAAGATCATGTATTGATCGACATAACCAAGTTTGAATTAAGAGTTTATGACCCTAATGAAAAATCTCTTTCCGAAACTTCATTGCTCCTTCTCCTTATCAATAAATAATGAAGCTCACTTTGAAATCCAAATTATTGTGTATGGACTTAATTAATTGGTATTTTATTTAGTAAATGTTTATTGAGTACCTACTGTGTGTCAGACACTATATTAAGTATAAGGAAAACTGTTGTAGGCTAAGGAAGACAAGGGAATATATTAAATAATAGAATGTAAGAAAGAAAAGCAAATCAAATAAGAATCATACCAGATATATTTGAGATTTAAAAGCGTTTAAAGCATCCTATTATTGGAAAAGTCTGACTAAGAGTTTTAGGTAGTCATTAAAAGAGCTGAGTTTTCTTGGGTCACAAAAACACATCTGTATTTTGATCTTGTTTCTATTCCTACCACCTCTTCCCCTCAACTCAACACTCCTTCAATGTCTTAAAGAAAATAATTTGCACAATCACTGGTTTTGGTTGCTCAGAGCACTGTCTTGTAGTGCGAGGTGATAAGTGAGAACAGTCAGAAGGAAAACGGCTCTTTACTAAACTCTCTGCTCCCTCCCTTAACCCTTCTAAGGCACAACACTGCTTAATTAACCAGCTAGCACCTACCGTGCTACCTTAAGTGTCCCAGGGCAGATCCCTGAAGCTTTACTTTATTGGTATTTTCTTTGCTAGGCAACAATCTTGCCAGCTTGAGGTGTCTGTGTGATATGTAAATGATGCCCCGAATTGTTTTGTATATTCCAGTTGGCACTGCAAGAGCAGTTTCAGGGCTGTCATTTCTGCTGAAAGATATCAAGCTTCAGATGTCAAGGAAGATTCTCCATTTAATTCAGAAAAGCTGGATATTTGCTTCCCAGCCCTACTGATTTACATCAGTTTGTTTGATTTATCTGCAATGATGTAAAGGCTGTTGCTGCTGTTTTCACCTTACAGAATCTGAGGTTAATTAGTCTCCAAGGACATAAGTATTTGAAGATGTTGTTCTGTGTGGAGTTGGAGCTGCAGAAACTCAGGTGCACACACTGCTTATGTGGCAAAGTTTGTAAAGGAAACATGATAGGGACATGCCCAGGAAGGTAAAAGGAGGACGTTAATGGCTTCATCTCTCTTTTCTACTGAAGTCTAGAGGAAGAACTCTGTTATACAGAATCCCAAGTTGGAAGATGCCCTCACCTATGAAGAAGGAAACCCTGATGTAGGTTAGGGACCCTAGAAATTCCACCTGTTTGCAACTGTGGAGTCCCACATTCTTTGGAGGATGGGCTCGGGGAAGGTAGGGCACCCCAAATTGGACCTGCTGCAAGAAAGCTAACAACTCCCATCTCTCTCTTGAAACTCCCTTAATAATTAGAGAGAGTGTTATGCAATGCAGTAACTTTAGTTATTTATCATTTTAGCATCTTTTTTTATATGCTTGGGCTAATCTCTCTAATGAGATAAAAATTCATCAGGAAAGGGATTGTGTTTTACACCTCTCTTTCCCAAAATGGGGGCATGTGGTAAGTACCCAGTGGACTCTCAATTCCTGGTAGACTGATCCTAGACAATTGCAACTTCTACTAGGTCTTTTCCCTTTCCTGGCACCATATTTGCCTTCTGCATTTGCGCTAATCACTGAGAACTTGTATAACTATAACTTTGAGGTAATCAGAACAAGGACAATGTTCTTTAGAGCATTCTTCCTGAAAGATCCTCTGAGCCAGGTGTAAAGAATCTCTTCTTGCAACACACATTGATCTGTCCTCAGCTGGCACAAACATTAGATGGGGAATACAGGCACTCTGCGGTTAGTTGTCTGGCAGTGCAAGGGCCTAGCAGTGAAAAGATTCTAAATCTGCTAAAATTAGGACAGTAGCCTCCTCCTGTGATGTATAGAGAGTCTTAGACGGAGAAGAGAAAAACTGATGATGTGCCATTAAGGAGATAAGATATGTGAAAGGTTTCTAATATCTGAGAGGCTAATACCTGGCGTTTCAGGTACAGTCTTTGCTTACCACTAATTGTGTGAATCTGTTCTCAGAGCTGTTTCTGGTGTTGCAAAACTGCTTGAGAATATTGCCACTGAGCCTTTCACCATGGTAACTGTCTCCAGTGGTGACCTCATATGTGGACAGAAGGGACAAGAGATCTTAGGGCAAATAGCTCAACCATTTACCTCCGACAAAGAGAAATCATCTTGAAGCTTGCCTTTCTTTGTTGACATAAGGGCGAACCATTTCTACATCATATTGTTACATGTGATGAGAAATGGATTCTTTTTGACAATTGCAAGCATTCAGCTCAATGATTGGATAAAGAAGTACTGAAACACAGTCCCAAACTGAATATTCATCAGAAAAAAGCTAATGATGTCTGGTGGTCCAGCACTGGTATTATCCACTACAGCTTCATGAAGCCTGGTCAATTGGTTACAGCAGATGTCTACTGCAACCAATTGGATCAAATGATGAGGATGCTTGCAATTAAGCAGTTGAGATCGGTCAATAGAGACAGGCCAATCCTCTTGCAAGACAACACTCAACCACATGTCGCACAAACAACGCTGCTCAAACTACGGAGGCTGAACTTGGAAACTCTGTCATCCACCGTATTCACCAGACCTTGTACCAACTGACTGCCACTTCTTCCAGGCTTTGGACCACTTCTTGCAAGGAAACATATTCAACTCTTAATCAGCTGTGGAAAATACCTTTGGCAATTTCATAGCCACTCCGTCCCCAGGTTTCTTAGCTGCTTGCATAAACAAGCTACTGTTGTTAAGATGGAAAAATTGTGTCAATAGCTTAGGCACATACTTTGATTGATTAATTGTACTACTTCTTGAGATATAATAAGCTACACTTTTGATTCAAAATCGGACATTTCATATTTAATGACCTAACAGGTGTGCTATTTTAAAGTCAGGAACAAATAGTAGGTAGGAGTATAGTTTAACTACACTTTGATATAGACATGCTGTAGAATTGATGTGACTGCTGTGTATGCTGGTCTGTTTGCATGAGTATATCTGGATATTCAAAAATACAACATTTATCTTCAACTCAGAAAGATGATTGTTTGTAGCTATAGTCGCATTCAGAAGGCCTGGTGTTGGTTAATATTTTAGCCTCAGATTCAAAGTTGATATGAAGTCAATTCACCAAACAACTGCTGTGTGGAGGTCTGCTATGCTGCCAGCTGGACTCTCTTGGTTGTTGTTTCTAAAAAGTCAGCAGCAATGATGTTTTAAGACGGTGCTTCAGGAGCCCCCTCCTTCTCTTCCCTGCTGGTGGAGGCTGTATGAATGCCCAGGGGCTCCTCTGGGCAGTGGGGAATGGCTGCACTGAGAAGCACCGTGGGACTCACATACATTACTGGGCAGAGGTTGGTCACCAGGAGTCATTGTTCCCTGTTTAGTGCTATTTGCAGTCAACACCAGGAATCCAAGAACTTATAGACTTTCCTTATATCTTCTGTTGTTTAACTACATCATATATACATATATATACACGTACACAGCAATACACACATACACACACATATGTATACATATGATGTATTTAAACAACAGAAGATATGCATTTATACATATATATGTGTGCATATGTTCAAACTAAATCGTAATGACTTTATATAGAGAGAATTATTTATAATGATTTTATATATATTATTCTTCAGTTTGACCATGATAGAGACCAAAACTGAGCTGGTACCTTTTTCAGGTTTCTGACTGATGCCCAGTACTTTCTTTTATAGCAGCCCTACATTTGCTGCAGCCAGGTCCCATGTTTGCCTTGAAAGTAGTAGTACTGTATTACTGATTGACACCAACCTGGGATTCTTTGTAACTTCTGAGTCTTATAAAATATATTTATAATTTTACTTTATACATAGGAATTTCTGCTATAGGTAGTTACTGTTTGTTTTGCAAGCATTCTCCATGTAGCACAGGGGCAAGTTAATACTTCAGAAGACAAAAGAGTGAAAACTCACTTGGCTTAGCCTGTCTGATGTCCAGTTATATGTTATTTCTTATAATTTCCTTGAATTATCATCAAAGTCATGAGCAAACATTGTGTAACACCATAACTGTCAGACTCATGCTATCCACTACCTAGAGCAGTGAAGGGCGGACTGAGTCCGTTTCCTGAGAAAATGGATATCAGATGGAGCTGGAGAAACTGAAAGGGCTCGTGGTAAGAAGGCCAGAGGTGATCAGCAGTGAAGGTTTTGAGCAAGAGACGATAGAGAAAAGCAAGGTACTCAGTAAGCCCTGACCCTGTCCCAATCGCCTTTGCTAACTCCCAGGAACTCTACAAATGGGACTAAAACTATTACTGTAAAAGTAGAATATGGTGTGAATAATTTTATTTGCATATAAAAGAAAAGGATGAAGCCAGAACACTTTTCATGTAGCCTTTCTTGTGAATTTGTGGGTTACCAGGCGACATGGCTGGGTCGGGATGCTGGATACTGACTGGCTTTATCTGCAGACTATGGCGCCAGCGCATTGGCAGGAAAAAGAAGAAATACCTATGGCAGGTGTTGAGAAACGCAAATGTCTACAGAGGCCAGCAGGTCATACAAATGCATAAACGGAATCAGATATATAAAAAGCAGCACCAGAAGCTCCAATGACAAAGAGCTGCTGGCCCCTCAGTGGGAGGAGGGTAGTAGCTAGTGCTGAAGACAGTGGCCCCCTGCGGAGCACAACCCACCCCCTCATCTCCAACAGAGCGGCCCCCTGCAGGCAAGGAACAAGATGCGGCTGGCAATTCAAACTTTTCAAGTGGAACCAAAAATCCACATTTTTATGAAACTCTAACGATTATCAGTTTTTGGCAACTGATTTAATTTAAAAAAGAAAAAAAACAGAAAAGAGGAAAAAATAACTGTGAAAAAATACCGTAGGGGCCAAAGAAAACTCTTCCATCAGCTGCACTGTACTTCTGGAGCCCCAGTTGCACTTCCCAGGAGAGCAAGCACACTCAGGACCGTGCAGACCCAGGGAAGGCTGAGCGAGAAGCGACACAAAGCCAGAAAGCGACAAGGTGAGACTGGGTATTTGGAGGCTAATGGATATGCACTGAAACCGAACATTACCCTGACACAATGTTGCTTTAGATCTAGCCCAGATAATTATAGACTATTGTATTAATAAACTAAATAAACCAGGAAAGTCAGTCATTTCTGACTGTACACACTGCTGCTTCAATGTGAAAGGAAACAAAAACAAAAACAAAAACAAATCCTGACCTGCAAGGGTTAGTGATCCCTTACCATCTGTGAACACCTTCATAGGATTCCTTTTATCAGAGCATTTGTCTACCAATAAACAGAATGCTTTTCCAGCGGGGGTTCAACAGGATGTCAGTTCTGCTGTCCATTATTGATAAAATGATTTCTCTTTGAAGAGTGTCCAGAGATACCTTCTGGTTTAATTTGTCTCCCTTGCGTCTTGCTTTCTTCTCTAACCCTGGCTGTCTTCACATCAAGCAGAGGTTTTGAACTGGATCAGGCAAGTATAGGAAGAAAACTCTTTTATTAGAGGCTGAAAATCCTGCACAGAAGCTCCTATATGCACACACTCACACCCACACACAGATTCCTCCAAGCCAGGCTGCCTTAAGTAATTAAAGGTAATGTGTATCAAGTGTTAATTACACAATCACTGTGCTCTTCTGAGTGGTGCCCAATTATCCGGCAAGTAGCACAAATATCATCATGCCAGGACACTGTGCTCCTACTATGAGCTTTAACAATCTGTTTTCAGACCTTTAGTTGTCTATTAATTATGCATGTATCTCTATACACTCTCCATATGCCTGGATGATTGGGTATGTGCCATATCATGAAGGTTATAAAAGTGAGTACATGAAGGTCAAAGATACTTATACTCAATCTTACCTCAGAGCCATTTACTTACCCACATGTATCTATATTAACAAACAACATTGCAGCAGAAGGTTGGGCTCCAGTCATTTAGGACAGCCACACACATTGCCTGGGAACATATCACTTACGCACTTGTAAGTGTTTTTATCATGGAACATAAGGGACCATCCACGCCGTAAATCAGGAGTTTGTAATTTCAGAGTCTGAAATAAATTAGAAGGCTAGACAGAAAGAAATGTAATTAAAATTAGGAAGAAAAAAAAAACCAAACACCTTTTATGGTTCTTCCAACTCTACATTTTTTTACTATCAGATGCTTTGACACTGTTTGTTCCAGGTGTTAGAAGGACAACTGACACTCTGACAGCCTGAAAAATTCATTGGTGAACTGATATATACTTGAAGTACACCTCTATTGATGAAGAACCCTGAGTCTGCAATCTTAAACTAAAACAGATATATTTTCTTGGTTCATATCTAACCTTTTAGGGATGTCTCACAATGAACTTTAAATAAATAATTGTGTTTGGCACAACTGGATTGAGTGTCTTTAAAAGAAACTATTATTTTAGCATCTGAGAAATAACAGCAGCATAAATGGAGGGAAATAATACTTATAATAACAAACAGGAATATATAAGCTTTCAAATGATTCTTGGATGTTTTTCATATGACCTAACACTTATCCATAGTTATCATTAAGTATTTATTGCCACAGTTTTCACATGTGCAAAACATCTTTGTAGCTAAATACAGACAAGTGAAGCTCGGAGTTTCCTGATATACCACATCAGTGGCTCTCAAAATGTAGTGTGCATTTGAACCATCTGGAAGGCTTGTTTAAACACCACACATCTCTGGGTGCACAGAAGGTCTGGGGTGAGGCAGAGAATTTCATTTCTAACAAGGTTCCTGGTGACGCTGAAGTGGCTGATCTGGAGACCACACTTGGGGAATCACTGCTGTCCAACATAAGCTCCAACATATCAGGGGTAAAATTTCTCTTATTTATGCTGGTACCATGGTTGTGCTCAACAAGCAGATAATAAATGAATAGTACTGCTGAAAGCCATTAAAATGCCTTGAGCACTTTATTACAAAGAATTTTAAATGGGCCATCATAAAGTAGGAAATTTGTATTTTGGTTACAAAAAAAGTTCACAAGCTCAGATGTTTTCCATTAAATCAAAATACTGGTTCTACCTTATTAACCAAATTTATTACTACTAGAGTATTTTTATTACGTTTTCAGCATTTTAATAAATTTGACAACATTTAAGTTTTGTTCTCCTGCTTAACTTACATTTCAGAACATCTGCTTTTCCAATTCCAGTTGGAGGAGTAGCATTGAGATTCTTTGCGGAAGCATCTAATGTCAGTATTCTTATTACCGTACACATCTACGGCATTAAGTAGGTGCACACTTTTGTACAACCTTCACCACCGTCTATCCCCAAGATGTTTTCATCTTCTCGAAATGAAACTCTAAATTCATTAAAAAACTCACCATTTCCTCTTCCCCCAAGTCCCTGGCAACCATCATACTACTTTTTGTCTGTATGAGTTTCACTATATGTACTAGGCATGTCATATAAGTGGAATCATGCAGTATTTGTCATTTTGCAACTGTCTTATTTTACCTAACATAATGTCTTCAACATCCGTGTTGTAGCGTGTCCAAATTTCTTTCTTTATAAGGCTGAATAATATTCCATTGTATGTATCAATCACATTTTGTTTATTCATTCATCCATTAATGGATATCTGGATTATTTCCACATTTGTATGTTGTGAATAATGCTGTAATGAACACAGTTGTACAAATCATGTTCCACCATATTGTTTTCCACAGTGGTTACATCATTTTGTATTTATTTTTTTAACTTGATTTTCTCTTCTCTACTGGATTATAAGACTACATCTTTAAGGCTGTATCTCTGTGACTATTTCATAATGACAGGTATATAGAAGCCATAGTAAAATTTGTTCACTAAATGAGTAAATTAATGGCATCACATATAAAAATCTAACTTGTCCTGTTGTACATGTTTTATTCCCTTAAGATCCTGTAGACCTACTCAGTTTTTCTCTGAAATTTATTTAATGTGGAAGAGACTTGTCTAGTCTGAGACAAGTCAGATCTGTGTCCTTCAAAACAAGCATATTTTTAAAAATTGTGAAGCCTGAGTCAGGAGAAGGGATTGCTTTTTACTAATTTCTCAAATATAGTTAAATTCTGAAGACTGAGTCAGGAGTGAAAATTGCTTTTTATAAATTTTGTCTCAAATGCAGTTTTTACTTTTGCTTAGTTGGTCCTTTTTTAAATTAAGGAAATTTCCACTTATGGCTTTGATTACTGCTTCATACAATTATTCTATTTTAGGAAGAATTCTTACAAACATGAGAGTCTATGTATCACATCTACCTTTATAGAAACTACCTTTTTCCTTATTCTATTCAACATAATATGCTTTGATACTGCAATTTGGGATAACTTCTTTTAGGGAGTGTTACATATGTTTTTGTTAAATAATTAATATTCCAAGAGCAATGGTTGATTTATGAAATGATTTTTCTCAATACTATTCAAAGCTTCTCACTAAATGTTGACTAAAGTCAACATTTTGGGAATTCGTGGAAAATGGTGGCATATGACACGGTAAGAATTGGCCCCTCCACTGAAGCAACCAGCAAGCTAGCAAAAAATGACAGAACCAAGGTTTTTTTTTCTTTTCTTAAAAAAATCCCTTTGTATTCTAATCAAATACTTACAGCCAGTAGGAGCGCATTTAATAAATAGGCTATTAAATTTGATGAGAGAGTGTTGTGGTGCTTTTACCTACCTGCCTCGTATCGCCAATTTCCCATCTTGGCATTGGCTGTAGGGAGATCAATCCATGCTTCTGGTGCAGCTTTCTGGTGCCAGGAGAAAAGCAACATGGACCTTGTTATTCCAAAAACATGCTCCAGAATCCATCTACTTTCCCTGTCTTGACCAACTGTACTTCCTGCTATAGCCCCCCTGCTGTGGACCAGGAGAAAAGGACAGGAAGAAATACAAAGACTCCCATTTGGACATCACTGTGCTGCCCAAACTTACCTTGGAGCATACAGAGAAAAATATTACAGGCCTCACCTAGAAGAGGTGATGTCAGATAGGACACAGGAGCACGGTCCCACTAGTCACTCACAGACCACACTGAAGAAATTAATTGCTGTCCTGTCTCTGTTGGCTTCTTCATTATGTTTCTTTGTTTCATTCTCCTTTCTTTCCTCTCTCTCACTTTCCTGTTATCTCTGCTCACTCTTAATTTACTCTGCCTGCATTCATCTTTTAGTAGATTACTTGACGTTTTATAACAATAAATAATATCTAAATTACATACATTTTCATTTTTCTGATAGCTTAGGTCCATCGCTGAGAAGTCCAGGTGACTGCACTGTGCTGTATCTGGTCCAAGAAGCCTATATTTAGTAGCTGAACTGCTTGCTTCCTTTACATTCGTTTTTTCCAAAAAATTTCCCTAAACTTAGGTGAAACAAGTTAGGAAGGACCTTTCAGTGAGTAGACTGCCAAACACAGGCTCTCCTACCTACATTTTCTGTTCTTATTATGGGAGAAGGATCTGACACAGGTATGAAAAGTAACCATTGCCAAAGTGAACTAATGAGTATATTAATATTTATAAGGTGATCATTAAAGCATTAACTTTAATTTGAATGATAATGTTATGGCAGACTTGCCACTGTATTCATTTCTATACACAGACTTGATCCCTGTAAAAAAAAAAAAAAAAAAAAAAAACATTACCCAGACTCATTCCCTCATCAGCTGAGCATGATGAACAAAGCACTTTCCTAATCAACTGCTGGAACATGATCTTGAATTGATTGCACTGTGGGAAGACAGTCTTGCTTTTATATATTACCATTGTTTGCTTAACACCCAGGACATGAAAAAGGAGAATTAGAGAAACATACACTGCACTTGGACTGTAACATGCTTGTTGGAAATCCTCATCTCAGAAAACGTTTCAAATAATGAAGAAAATTGAGGCTTTGATGATATAAGGCAATTCATTTTAGAAATACATGACAGAAGTGTTAAAATAACTTGAAGTGTTATTTAATTATTGGCAGACTGACATTACGTATTACTGTAATAGCTGTTGCATGTAGCATCGTTATTTTAAATTACCGGTGGTATAAACACATTTTTATGGGCACATAAAAAAGTAAATTCCTTGTACCAGGGGTTATTAAAACTAGTATTGTTCTATACTTACATATTTTTGAACTGCATTGGAAAACAATTGTGTATATTTATTCAAAGTAATATTTTTTGTTGGATTTGATTATAAACTCTTTCTTGGACAGTTATTTTGACAAGAATACTGTGTATCTAAGACCCAAGCATACTGCTGTTAGTACACATTGTTCATCATTAAAACCAAGAAGATGATTTCAAACTTGTTTGTAGTCGTGAACACTGAATGTTTTCACATATATAAAGTGTCTAGCAGTACTTGGAACAAAGAAGTTGCTAACAAATATCACTCACTATTATTATTATTACCAGCAGTATGTTCTGCATTAATGTTTATTTCATATTTCCACTTTTAAACTTCTTTTTCTTTATTTAGTCTGCAGTTACATTTCATTCAGAACTACATGAAGGCAGAGATCATCTACTTCGTGTTTTACCTGGTAGCCAGGACCATGCTGAGCACAATGCAAGTGTTCGATTTAATTTTGTTCATGAACCATTCATAAAATATTAGATTTGACTATCATGTGTTTAAAACAAAGCCTAAGCTTCATTAGGCAGCCCGAGGCTGTACAATGTTTTCCCCTTTTGTTTTGCCAATGTGATCTGTTTATTAAAGCGGGCAAGCATGGATAAAGCCATTTCTGCTGTTATTTTCTACCATGCTGACTTGCCTTCCAACTCAACCTTTCACTCTGTCTGACAGCATCTCACAGCCCTACATTGTATTTCTGAACCTTACTTTTCTTACTGGGCTGCAATAAAGTTATGGAAATGTGCTGATATTCATGCTTTCTAAATTAAATTGAGCTACACTACAACTCAGCAATTGTAATAATAACAAAGTGGCAGAAAAGGTTTCTTCCCCCACCCTTTTCCTCCAGGGTCTAGGAATGTACCAGGCAATAACAGAATGAGACAGATAGCCACAAGAATATTAATTTGTGCCATCTGAATGTTGTATAGTGTGGGCACTAAAATAATGGTGATAATGTCTATTAATTTTAGATCATTTGCCAGGCACTTTGAGATATATTGTGTATATTATCTAGTTTATTGTCATGATTACATTTTGTAAGATAGATACTATTGTATTGTTATATCCATCTTACAGATGTTGAAATTCAGTTCAGAGAGGTTAAATTACTTCCCTGAAGTCCTATGACTAATTAAAAGGCAAAGTTGGGATTTAGAGCTGAGAAATTTTAATTTCGAAGTTTACTTTTCTACTCTGCTATGCTGTGCATCTATTTTACATTGTCATTTGTTTAGTATTTTTGGGTATTTTTATGTCTCCAATTTTATGACTTTAATTGTATTCCCAATCATGTACTTGGCCGCTGATTTAAACTTCACTTTACTTTAAAATTCAGAAGAATCAGTTTTAATCTATTTCCACCTCCTCTGTCAATATATCTATGTATCTATCTTTCTATTTATCTAATCTATCATCATTTATCTATAATTTCTTTTATGTTGCCTTTAATAACTGACATCCCTCTTTATTTCTAAAACTATTCTGCTTCTACTCTTTTTCTATATCTGGCCTTACCGGCTTTTGGACTTTATTTTGTGAAAATAAAAGCCATTCTAGTTTCCTGAACGAATGTACATTTCCTCTGTATTAGTGACTGACACATCTGTTTCTTCTGTGCTGAGTAAGAAGATGCAAATGGTAACACTTGAGTGCGGTTCTCAATTACAATCTACGTTTGATTATTCTTTTAAAATTCAATCAGATTGAGTTTTACAGTTTGAAAAATTCAAATCCATATTGAGTTTTACAGATTGAAATTCCTCTGCCCATGTCTTATGATCCAAATGCCATTTCAAACTTTCTACAGTCATCTCTAGCCAAAGGTCCCAAATTCATGCTTATTTTTTTCTCGTATGTGATAAATTGGGTACTATCACTCTTCCCACCGACCAGAAACATTTGCGTCATCTTGCCCTTTCTTGCTTCCTAGATGCGCTCTTTTATCTGCCACCCAAGCCAGGTAATCTTACTTTTAAAATGTCGCTATCTCTTTCTCTTAATTTCCATGAGAGTTTAATTGACTAAGGATTTATTATAATTTAGAAAATCATTTTAACAACCTCCAAACTGATTCCTCTTGCCCCTTCTTCACATTTCACAGCTAAGATCTCATTCTTCTGCTTGCATATGGCTCTAACTTCTTGTTCCCATTTTATCTCTTGACCCTCTCTCGATGCCCTACCTACCTTCCTCTTCCTCTAGACTTTATTCCTCTCCCAGAAGATATCTTGCTCTGTCATAAATACATGCTTTGGTTCATATTTTTCTTTTCCTGTTGTAATGTTCATCCTGTTGAAATTGTCAGTTGTTCTCTAACATATTAAACATCACATCCTTAGTAAATAATTTCCTGATCTGCCAGGTGGAATTCAGATTTCCTCCGTGACTCTGTAGTAATCTGCACATAGACTCTTCATAGTATAGCAGTGTGTTGCTATCATTTTATTTCCAAAATTAGAATTTAAACTCTACAGAGTCTGAAAATAATGAAAGTTGTCTTATTATGTTACATGAGAATAAAAGCATGAGTCAAATTTCATACTTGATGCTCAATATTTGTCAATGGTTTATCTAAAAATTTTGACCCTGAGGATTAATCATCTCATGCATTTTCTTTTTACTAGAAGAGCATTTTCTCACTCATTTCGTGTTCTAAAGCACAGAGATTTCTGTGGGAGAAATCACAGCACTTAAGTACATTTTTATACTACCTGCATACTTTAATAGCTAGTGATGTTGGTCCAAATTTTTAACTTCTTTGATGAATGATTTCTTCACTTGAAAGCTGGAAATTTGTTTGTGCTGAGAATTAAATAAGATGACACAAGTGACCTGCCTTATAGAACTTGACCAACATGTCCTGCTTTGCCATCTTAACTTTCCTTTTCTCTGACTCTCCTCACTCATTCAAGATTGAATTCCGCATCACTATTCTATGACTCTCTCTCCTGAAGATTCCCTGATATTGTCCCAGTGAGAAATTCTGATTTTTTGTCTTTATTTTCCAGTGTTTTATATTTGATTATTTCAAATTAGATTCTAGTCCCCCAGCAGGCATTATTCCATGAATTACTCTTAAATGTTCATAGTAATTTGACTAGCACTCCATATACACCAGGAATCGATAGCATTTCCATGATTGATCAGCGATACTGGAAGATGACATCATGTACTGTCTTTCTCTGGGCAGAGCAGAGGCAACTACAGTGCATGAGGCTGCGTCTTTGTTCTTTCTATAGCTCTTACACTACCCTAACCTCAGAGTTCATACTCCTGGCCTGGAGCTCAGTTTGGAGAAAAAAGAGAAGGAGGCGGTAATTGAGGAAGAATTACTTTTATTTAACAATTGTAACCTATTAGCAACATGTTTTGAGCATTTATTTTTAGGAAATATATTGAAGATGATTGAGAGTTTACTCCTTTATTCTTTTGGCAAGATACCTATTTATTTCACTTTGAAACGTTTATATAAATTGTAAATTCAAACAGAAAATTAGGTTTGTGCTCATCAAGTATACTTAATGAAAATAATTGTACACTCAATATTAACAGTGACAAGTAATTTCTGTTTCTTCATTTAACCTTATTAAAGAAATTTGAATCTAAGACAAGCATCAGAATAGACTGTTTATATTAAAATACTGTAATGCATGAAGTTTAAAGGGAAAGTTAAAATAATAGATAAGAATATAGTAAACATATTATGTTTTCTGTCTTAAATGGAAGATAGATTCCTAAGTATTATCTTTCATAATAATGATACCTATAGTCTATTGAGTGCCCATCAGGTACTTTAAATTCATCTCTCCACTTAGTTCTGATAAGAACACTCTGAGGGAAGTGTTGCCCAAGGTCATAGAACTTGTAAGTGCTGGTTCAGGACTTTGAACTCAGGTTTGCCTCATAGTCCATGCTCACACTAGCACTCGGCTTTTCTCACTCTGACTTAAATTTGAGTTCACCCAAGAGTGCTTAGTAGCCTTTTGATCTATCTATACTTGACTCACCCCAGCTTTAGATAGACAGAAGCAACTAAAACAGATTGCTAGATGCCACACTTATAAATTGGCTCCTTTATCAAAGCAAAGCAAATGAAAATTTCAAAGAACAAAACTTGAAACTATGTTAGAGGTGATAGTTAGGCTCTCAGCTTATTTCGCCATGTAATTTATAATGCAGTTGAAATGTCACCACGAATGGTTGAGGCTGAAAGGGCCCTAGATGTCATGTAGTCCAGCCCCTTAATTCTATAGAAGAGAAAATTGAGGCCCACAGAGGTTAAATGACTTGCCTAAATGAGTTGAAAGGAGCAATAGCAAGAAAAATTACTATTGCAAATATGTAGTATTTCAGGTTTATTATGGGTTTTTGTGGGCTTGCTTGAGAATATAACTATTGTTTATATCATTGCTTCCCCAGGAAAGTATATGGTAAGAAAAAAAAAAAAACACCTCAACCTCATCTAAAAGAATAAAGTAAAAATTAAAGAGATGAGGCAGGATCAGAAAGGTATGTAGAAAGAAACAGGGAAGTCTGGGGATGTGATTAATTCTTCAAGAGGGCCTTCCTCTAGAGAGAAAGGAAACATATGAACACAAAGAATGACTTTAGTACTAAATCTGGTGGGAAGCACATTTTTTTTCCCTAATGACTGAAGAAGTGGATTTAAAAAAAAAATGGCCACCATTCTTGGGAGAATAGCTACAGCCTTACCACATTCACTGCCCACTACTCAAGAGGAAGCCAATGCTCTGAGATAGTATGGGTTACAGCAGAGAGAGAGTGTATTATCACAGGCGTCATGCGAGCAGACAGGAGGATATTCTCACATCCATCTCCCTGAGACTTTGGGAGAAAGATAGTTTGGTAGGCAAAGAGCTAGGGAATTGGGTCTCCGATGGGCTGGGTTGGTGTGGACCCATAGGGTGTAGAAACTGCCTTCTTGTGCTGAGTGCCTTCCTGGCTGGGGGTCACAAGACCAGCTGAGTCAGTTCCTTGGTAGGGGCCACTGGTCTGGATGGGTTAGCCATTTACACTAGAATGCAGGGCCTGGAAGATATTTTTAAAATTAGCCTTAGGTTTCACAAGGGCAATGTTATCTATGAGAGTAATTAAGAAAGTTAAGAATCTTTATGACCATCAACTATGTGACTCCTGAGTAACAATTATAGGAAAGCAAACAAGGGGACATTGGCCGGTTATATATATATTTAAACTATGCCTGTCGTATATCTTTGCAGAGTTTACGCCCCTACCACAGTTTCTACCTTTGGCCTTTTATTAATTTCATAAGGGACAGTTTCAAATAGATCACTGCAAAAACACATCATTTCAGACATGCATTTCTTGCGCACATTCTGGGTTTTTTGGAGAAAGAGACATTGTAAATCCAAATCAATTTATTGTCTCATTTTACAATTTAATTTATATTGAGTGCTTACCATATACAAGGTATAAAGCATTTCGATGCATAGGGGAGGAAAAATATATTTCTTTCTGCATCTTAGCTGGGACTCCCTGTAACGATGATAGATTAACAATATGAAAACGTAAACAAGTTTAATAGCATGTATACGTCATTATACACGGGAGATACCAGAGAAACGTGCAAATCTCTGAAGTGGCTTTGAATGCAGGCTTAAACACTAACCATTTGCTGACACAAAGAAAGAAGGGTTTGAGGGAGGCTGGTAAAGGGGAGGTTCCTAGGAAAAGCAAACAAAAGTAAAGTTTGTTGTGCAGATTTAAGCCAGTGCCTTTCTCTATTGACAGAGATTTTAGTGATTTGGAGTCACTTTCTCTTTCTGGTACAGACAGGGAGACACCCGTATGAGTGGATACACAGATATATAATTGTAAATTTCCCTTACAACAGGGTAACTTCTGTTTTTGTATCCATAGCTTTTTCTGTGTCTGCAGCTTCTCAAAATAATCCTTGTTCTAAAGAGGCATATTTTGGGGTGGCAAATTCTGGTCTCCTACAGATGTACATCATACAAACCATACGCTCCATTCTTCGGTTTTTAAGTTTTTAGGTATTGCCTTATTAATTTATAATTTTATACTCATTTTTACTTGAACAAGTTTATTTTTAGCTAAGGAACAAGGAAATTAATTGTTTAGGCACTTGCTACTCTTAGTGCTTACAGCATTAATGAGAGGAAGGAGAGAACCACAGGAAACCGAAACCACCAGAGCATATCCAAAGTGTAGTCGATGTGGTGAGTGTTCCTAATCCAAAAAAGGATGTAGATGGCCCAAAGGAGACTGCGTGAGCCCTGACCTCTTCTCCCGCAAAGCCACGAGCAGGAAATGCTCATAACTGCCTTCTCAAGATCCGCAGTGACTCTTGTGCCTGCCGCCCCTGCTGCAGGTGATGGCTCGCCCATGCAATTACCTGCTTTTGTCTTCTCAGAGTTCAAGATAAATTATTTCAACCTCTTTGCAGGGGGCATTTGAAGCTGGAGTTATTTTTAGGGAGAAATAAATTTTTTTTCATGTAAGATGCAGAAGTTGTTACTCCTCAGGCAGCTGAGAGAAAATGAAAGGCACTTCGAGTCTTTTTAAAAGCCAGATTCTGATGTTTAGCTTGATCAAAGAGAAACTTGGGAAAGGAGGGGAAGTAGAGGATAGAACTGAATAGATAGCACGATGTTCTTTGAAGGCACTGCCATTACATTTCTGATCTTTGAACTCGGCAACTTATTTCATGAAGATGAACTGAATTCCTTGTCACTGTGAAGCTAATAGCCGGATAGCTTAAGCAATATGTACCAACCATACAAGCAAGAAAGCAGCCTACATTTTTGAATATGATCAATGCAGACACATTTATACATGTAAACACATTAAGACACTTTCTGGCATTTATGGAGTCAAAATTTTTGCTTTTGGGGGAGCATCTTGTAGTTCTTGTAGGCCCCGTACTCTCTTCATGGTATAGAATTATTATTATTAAACATTCCACTCTGGAATCCACCTGCCTGTATTTGACATCCAGTATCTCCACTTATTGGCTGTGAAAGTTTAGGGAAATTATTGAACTTCTCTGTGCTGCCATTTATGTTAGAAAAAACAGTTTAATAAAGTAACAGTTAATAGGAGTAGGGCTGATTTTGAACGGGTACCGTGAGGATTAAATGAGATAAGTGTCTGCCACATTGCATGTTTTCAATAAATGTTAAATGTTGTTACTCATCACATTCTACAGCAAGATAATTTTATTTTTGAATGACTTCATTTTTCCACAGTGTGCAGGCAAGGCTGTTCTAACACATTTCACTACCCAAAGATATTCAACTGAACATATTAATACAATTTAAACTATAATTCCACACTAAATTACATATAAGAGGTGGTTTACATCTAATAAATATCCTGGTTACCACGGTTGCTTGACACGCTATAGATAGCCCTTGTTACTGAGAGAAAACCAGTTCCTTCCCTCACTGCTCTTCTCTAACATGGAGAGGTGAGAATAAAAACAACCCAGAAATTTTGGTATAGAAGCAGGTTACTTGTGGGTTTGTCCTTACTCCCCATCAGTCAGTGAGATCCACCATAAAGTTTTTTCAGCATCTAGTATTGATCTCAATTACATCATGATTGTTTCCTAAATTTATCCTACCTGAAGCCAGAGAGACTAGAAATCCATCACATTTTATTGCCTTGACTATGGAGACACCCACAAGATACAATTTCAAAGCAATGTGTACGGTGTCAGGTATTTCATAGAGCAATTTTATTCCATGGGGAAAGAAACGGCTGTGAGAACCAGGCCATATTTTAATGCTTCCCATCTCCGTTTCACCTTTGCCTGGGCTGTAATGTATTTTTCATCTGCTAATATGTTTATGTATGTTTTTCTTCTTCTCTATTTTCTAAGTGGCTCTGCCAGCACAATAGACACTGTCGAGATTCTTAAATGTTGTGGTATTTGAGGAAAAAGGAAAAAGTCTTCATTCTGATATTAACCAAGTATTAGGAGGAAAGAATGATTTTTTTCATAGTGTTTTTAAGTATTTGAACCAATTTTGATTAAAATCTATAATTTTGGGGGAGTGGTATGATTTATCCAATTTGTTTACAATCTGTTAAACATGTAGCATAGGACTTCAATTTGGATGCACGATTAAACTAGATATAGCATCATAGGTAACCGTGCTTTAAGAAGTCTCAAAATATATAAGTCCAAATAATATTTCCTATCACAAAATAATCCTCTGAAATATTGTGTAATAAATCTTGATGCATGCTCATGAAGTTTCCTGATAGAAGAACGTTTTTACTACTACTACTATTATGATTGTAGCCATGTTAAATTTATTATTTTCCAGTGAAACTGGGTTTGACTTAAATTTGTTCTATCCATCTATGTTTTCGAATTCTTCCCTAGCTTAAATTTGACTTTTGATTGTGTTCATAAATCACATTCAATCTCAGAGGATGAGGAATTTTTTACCATTAAAGTAAAAGTAGATACTCAAAGAAAAGTACTACACAGTCTGAAAGCAATTCCAAGAGAGGCAGTCCCCAAATTTTCTATTCAGTGGTGACATAACTAAAATGACCGAATAGCTTCTGAAGGTGACCATTGTATTCAAGGGGCAAAAGTCACTTGAGCATATATATTTTGGAAGAGTTGTTAAAAATGTCAGTGTCAGTATACCTAGACCTCTCAAAATCCCTTTAAAACATAATAAAGTGTTTCTAAAATGGGATAGACCTCAGAATTCTAGCAAAAAGTAAAATTATTATTATTTAGGCACTGAATTGCTAGCGAAAATGGTACTTCCACTAACAGTCCATGATGTAAAAGTTTATTTTTCAGTTTTTAGTGTCAGGGAAGATGTTTACTGAATCAAAAAGTGCTAAGAACGCTGTTTCTAGGATGAAGAAAAAATAATTCTTCTAGGAAAGTAACTTTGATTTTTCCAAACTTCCTTCCTCCTTTCTTAAATTCTAATTGCAACCTATGCAAACCTCTTTTTTGCCACTTATCTCAAAGTATTTAAAGTATGTGCTCAGTTTCTGCCCCTCCCATTCAACTCTGGGGTCTTCAGGTCACTAATGATGTCTTATTCATCTTGGTATCTGTGGGACCTTACACAATGCCCAGCCCATTATTTATAAGGAATAATAAATAATTTATTGAAATCAAGCCATTGGAGCCTATTTATTTTTATCATTAAGAGAGCAAAATAATAAAATACATTACAGATGGAATATGGAAAACAGAATTCTAGTATTTTTTTTTTTTTGAGATGGGTTCTTTGCTATGTCACCCAGGCTGGTCTCAAACTCCTAGACTCAAGCTTTCCTCCACCTCAGCCTCCCAAGTAGCAAAGACCATAGGCCACCACACCCAGAAGAATTCTAGTATTTTCTTTGTCATAAACTTATCATATATCACTAAGTTCTTTGAAATCAAATGATATACATCTGCAAGGAGGGGTGACTTGTCCCTGAGATGAAATAATTTTTCCTATGGTTCACAGGAACTTTGAGAGAGACAGTGAAATAATACATACCAAATCTTTATAGAATTCTGATCTTAGTTTTGACATATAAAAAGGTTTGAAAATCATCACTCTTATCCTTAAAACAAGTAAAAGCTAAATAAACTGAAAAATAAATGACTTTTCTTGTTCTATCAGAGAACTGAGATTTTAAGACAAGACACCATCCCCAAATCTCGAGAGATAGGTGAATACAGAAAGTTAAAGACAAGATCTTCTTTCCTGCAGCAGATGCTGCTGGAATCATGAACTTGTAGTGAAACGTAAATGATAATTTTGACAAAGTACTAGATACTGAATATAAACTAGCTGGAGGCTGAGAGACCCCTGGGGGCTTTGAACTAAAATAAAATCCTAAGCTCTTACTGCCACTGACTGAATGGACCCTCTCTTGGCCAAGGGCATCCCAGAGAAGCCTTAAAACTAGGTTCCCAAGCATGATAGGATGGGAGGTCAAACATGCCTCATTTTTTCTCCTCCCTCACTAACAACCCTCAGACTGTCTTCCCCTAAGAACTAAACAGAAAGCAATCTTGTAATCTGTTCCTCTCTTTTTACTCATCCCTTTTTGTGGTTTGGGCACTACACCTGACCAGCGTTCTTTCTGGATAAAAGGTCACTAACCATGGAGTGGTTCTAACCAGTCTACAGAGTATGAGCAATAAGGATTTTTGTGTTTTCTTCACTTTTAGCATCAGAGGACCAAAAACTCCACCTTGGATTAGGCTAAGGCCACCATATTCTGAACATGGACCCCATGAAGGGACAGAAAGCTCAATTGCATACTCATGTGTTTCTCTTTTCATAAATACTCATGATGCCTCATGTAGCTTATTAAATATGTATATTTTACCACCTCATTCAGCATAATTTCCTATTTATTGTACCAGGCCCTCACAATATGTGTTTTTGGCTTCTGGATGGAGGCTCTGCTTCCCAACCTGTCAGAATGGCCACGTAGAGGCTGCAACCATTTATGAGAAATAAAACTCTCCTTTCCAATTTTATGAATGTTATCATTTCTTCAGTTGATTGGGCTTAAGTCTTAGGGGACCCACACAGTTTTATGGATTTTACCTCCACAAACTCCACCAGGGTCTTATGGTAAAGATCTCAGTGTTATGTCCTCCGTGGACGGTGAGAGAGGAATGGAAGAAAAGTCACTGAAAAATATTCCCAAAGTATTCTGCATAACAAAGCCTACTTCCTGGGGTCAGTTTACTCAGGCATTATCCCAGCTGAAGAAGTGCATAACTCCCACTCTAGACCCGTCTAGCTTTCCTGTCTCACCTAAGAGAGACAAATAACTGTACCACTGGATAAACACTTGTGAAAGTCACAAGTCTGAGACACAGACTCACTAAAAATTAAAATTTAATCCTGGAATTATAGAAAACCTCCCCTCTCTTATCCAGTACTACCAAACAAACAGGGTTCAAGTATGATAAGTGTGGATGACAGAGACACAGCCTCTATTCGAGGAGTAATGAAGGAAGACCAAAGTCAAGAAGAAGAAAAAGAATTACACAAGAAGAATTTGGAAATGGTGACATAGCTACACAACCATCAAACGCATCCAAACGCCTAATCAGATTGACAAAAATCCTCACAGTCAAGGCCTGTTTACCTCCATTCTTATTACTCAATACAAAATGATCAGCTTTCAACAAAAAATTTACAAAGAATTTACAATTTACAAAGAATGTCAAATCTGAGAAAATTCATCACCAGGAGACTTGGTCTTCAAGAAATGTTAAAAGAAGTTTTTCAGAGAGAAGGAAAATGACATGAGATGGAAACTCAGCTAGAGAAAAAGAAGTATCAAGAAAGGACTAAATGATGGCATAAATAAAAATATTTTATTTTTCATTTTTAATTGATAGAAAGAATAATTGTTTAAAATAAAAATAGTAACACAATTTTGGATGATAAAAGCATATGGATATATGAAATGAATGAGAACGATGTCACAAGGAATAGGAAGAAAAAATCCGGAATACTCTGTTACGGGCTACCTATACTACACTTGAATTGTATACTGTTGCATAAAATCAGATATAGATTTGTTAAAAATATAGACTGGAAACTCTAGAGTGCCACCTACAAACATTTTTCAAGTATATATGATATGCCAAAAGAGGAGATAAAATAGAATCATATAAAATGCACAAGTAAAATCAGAGAAAGCAGAAAAAGACAGAAAAAAAGAAAACAAGCACAACAAATAGAAATCTGCTACATAGTTGATATTAATCCAACTACATCAACAATCACTTCAAATGTGAATGGAATAATTATAGCAATTAAAAAGAAGAGATTATCAGGATGGATAAAACAGAAGGCAAAATCAGGACCCCAATATATGTTGGCCCTAGTATATGTTGTCTATAATAAACCCGCTCTATATAGAACTCAAATAGGTAAAACAGAGATAGATATCCAATGCTTACACCAGTTGAAAGAAAGATGGACTAGCTATATTAATTTAAGACAAAGTAGACTTCAGAATAAGAAAGATTATCAGAAGTAAAGAGGGTATCACATTACATAATGATAAAGGGTCAGGTATATAAACAGGCAAAACAATCCTAAATGTGTATATACCTAATAACAGAGTGCCAAAATATGTGAAAAAATAGTAAACCTGAAAGGAGAAATACAAAAATCTATCACAGTTGTAAATTTCAATTTACCTCTCTCAGTGACCAACAGATTAAGTGGGCAGAAAATCAGGAAAAACTGTAGTCGATTTGAATAGCATTACTGATCTTCTTGAACCAATTGACATTTATAAAATTCTTTGCAAAAAAAAAATAGAAGAATTGACATTCTTTTCAAGATCAAAAGGAACATTCATCAAGATAGGCTGTATTCTTGGCCATAAAACAAACCTTAGCAAATTTATGAGTAAGAATTACAGGAAATATGTTCTCAAACCACAATGTAATTAAGCCAGAAATCACTATCAGACTGTTAGTTAATAAAGTCCCAAATATCTGGAGACTAAACAACAGAATTCTAATTTCTAACACACAGGTCAAAGAGGAAGTCTGAAGAGAAATTTTAAAAAATTAACCAAATAAAAATGAAAATTAAACATAATTTTTGATGCTGTTAAAGTGCTTTTAGAGAAATGCATAACATTAAATAAATTTGTTGGGAAAAAAATCTAAAATAATAAGCTAAAACTTGGGAAACTAGGGAAAGAGAAATTTAAGCATAAAACTAGCAGAAGAGGGGAAATAATAAAACTTCGAGAAAAAATTGGAAAAATTGTAAACAGAAAAACTGAAGAAATCAAGTTGGTTCTTTGAAAAGGTTAATAATAATGGTAAATCCTTAGGCAAATGAAGAAATAAAGAGATAAAATACTAATTCTTAATATCAGAAATGAAAATAGAGTCATCATTACTGATTCAATGGACATTAAAAAGATAATAAAAGAATACTACTACTCTAACTCCACAATTGTGATGGCTTAGATGAAATGGATATATTCTTTGGAAAACATGAATGGAACTCAGATAATGAGAAATCAAAATTATCTATTGAATGAATAGAATCTAATAATAAACATATTACACACTTGACCAAATTGACTCAAAATTGGTCATAGTCTTCAATTAAAACCAAAATAACGATAAACTTCTAGAATAAAACATAGGAAAATATCTTTATGGAAACTGGTTAAATAAATTAATGAAAATCAGTAATAAGAGAAGAGGGTTGAATAACACATATGGCTTGAAAAACACATAACTCTTTTAAATTAAAACGGCTTGGTTTAAAATTTGAAGGCATTCTGTGAAAAGTAATTTACTGATGAGTAACCTCCAAAATCTCTGGCTAAAAACCAGGGATTCGTTAAGGCACTGGAAAATTGTAGCATGCTCATTGTTTTGAACCACTAGCAACTTTAATAAATGTGATATCAGAACATGTCATATGTGTGAAATATGCATGAATTAATTTTAGTTTAAAATTGGAGTTTTGGAATCTTTACTTTTTTAGAGGGCTCAAATTAGCATAATTAACATAACATTAACTTTTCATCAGCATAGACTTCAGTTTTATATTACTCTGACCCTAGCCTTCAACTTCCACTACAGCTTCAACCTGCCTTTATTATTCTTTTTTATTGTTATTAATAATAACCTTTGGAGCTCTCTGTCATCTCTCTGTCTACCCATTTTTTTCTCTCACTTCATTTCTATTTATTCTGTTTTCCATTTGTCTTTTTTGTTTGTTTTTCACTCCCCTTAATGTATATGTCTGCATTTGTAGTATTCTTTTAGGTATTCCTTTTTGTTCTTGGAATCCTTATTGTCTCCCCAATATGTAGTTCTACACACTTTAATTCGTCAAATCCCTACTTAACTCAAATTCTAGAACCCACCAATGTTACTCTACAAATAACGCAAGACAAAGATAGGTGGAATGTATGTACATTTGCTAACCGCCGCTTCTCCCTGAATACAGGCATTATTGCTTACATGTTTATGTTTCATCATCTGTATATCACGTTATTAATTCCAAGAACATAAAGAGCAAGGCTTTGTTCTGTCTCTACAGCCCAGAGTTGTGGAGTGTGGTGGCCCTGAGCATGAGCCACTCAGAGCTTTGACTTGGCAGCCTCAGTTAAGTCCTGCAGTGGCTTCTTCTGCAGGCCAGGCCGGTAGCAGAAGAGACAGGCACAGTGCTGGGCTTGAGGCTCCTCCCACAAAGGAATTGAGTCCAGAAGCACTTCATGACCAGAAGACAGGTGGCCTTAGTTGCCTGGCAAAGTAGGAAAAGTAGCCGGGGAGTTTAACCTGCGTGGAGTTGTGGAGATGATTAATAGATTATAATGTCTTTAGGGGAAAAATAGGAAAGCATCAAGGATTCTGCTTAATATTTATCAAAGAAAATAACTAAAAGTCATAATCCCTTTTTCATTTTCAGTCCTGAGTCAATTTTCAGATCCAGAATCCATTGCCAAAAGATGTCACTGTGTCTCTAGGAGGAAGAACCCTTCAAGAGTGATGATTTTCTCATTCCTTCTTCAAAAAACCAAAGACCTTTCCTTGAGTAGCTATATCCTGGAGGAAGGGGGTTAGCCAGACATCATGGGCATTTTCATGATCATTGGTTACAAAGTCTGGTTACCAGGTTTGGGACCTGGAGTCCCAAAGCATCATCATGAAGCCTTTTCAGTCAGTGTGGGGGTCTGTGGGAGCACAGTTAGAGTCCACTGACCGTGGGCCCAGTGTGCCTGCATAATCCATCCAGAGGTCATTTCCCCAGTCCCTGAGAGGCTAATTGGAATTGACATACTTGGCATTTGGCCTAGCAACTATACTGGTTCTTTATCCTTTCGCATAAGTTATTAGAATTGAAAGGCCAAGTGAATATTTCTGAAACTGCGTAATTCCTCTCACCTTCCATCCTTTGCCACGCCAAGGTAGTAAGAAAAAAATCAACATTTTATCCATGGAGGATGGCCGTCATTAAAGACAGAAATGACACAGGCTGTTAGTTCCTATCATATCTCCATTTAACTTGCCACTCTAACCTGCACAGAAACTGAACGTATCCTGCAGAATAACCATAGACTATTACAGACTTAACCAAGCAGAAGCCCTGATCACAGCTGCTTTGCCAGATGTAGTGTCATAGCTGGAGAAGATTAATAAGGCCCCAGGTATGCACAGTATGTGGCCACTGACTTGGTGAACCTGATCTTTTGCATCCCAATTTAAGGAAGAGGATCAGAAACAGTTTGCATTCAGATGGGACATCCAACAAAAATCATTTAAAAATGTGTCTCAGGTCTGTGTTAACTTTCCACACCTTCCCAAAAGCACCGTATTACTTTTACATCCCACAGAACATCATACAGGTACATTACACTGGCAGTACATGCTGATTGGGCAGGTAAAGCAAGAGGTGACTAGTATGCTGGTGGCATCGCTAAGACGGTCTCACTGTAGAGAGTGAAAAATAAATTAAATTTCAAGGACCAGCATAATGAAAATTTGAGGACATTAGGAGCATGTCAAGAGGTACTATTCAAAATAAAAGAAAAATTGCTGTATCCTGCATCCTCTACACAACCAAGAAGGAAGAAAGTAGCAGATAACACCTTTGGGGTCTGAAGACAGCACATCCCATACACTGTTCCAGTCCATCTATTGAGCAATATGGAAGTCTGCCAGCTTTGAGTGGGACACACAGCAGGAAAAGACTCGGTAGCAGGTCTAGGTCCTATGGGACCATTGTGAGTCGAGGACTGTCTATAGCATCCACCAAGTATATTCTAGCAATCCCATCTTTATGTAGCCAACCCTCCTCTCCACCCTAATAAATGCTGCTTCTAAAGCATCCTTTATTCCAACACTTGCAACTTTGAATTCATGGTAGATTGAGATGCCTGGCAGTCCTAGACATCTCAACACGTTTTCCAGACAACTAGCTGTGAATTTAGGTAATGCCTTTCCATCCTGCTTCACTTTATGTGGCTTTCCTACAGATTGTTGACCTGTCACTTGGCTTCGGTTTTCTGCTCACAACTCTTTCATTCCCTCAGTCTTATCCCAATGACTTTCCAGGTCTAGTTTCATTGCATAGAATGTATAATTTATACATAAGCCCAAAAGAAAAATACAATTTTTTTTTTTAAAACAAAGAGCTCTCTGAGAGTAATCTCCGGTCACTAGCGATGTGTTTTTGTAGGGGTTTAAGCTATGTGGTCATAAGAAAAATTGCTCATTAAAATAAAATAATGTTACTGTTCTGTAAATAATATCACATAAACATTGTCCAAAAATCATGAATTTCACCAAAATATGAACAGCTTAACTCCTGTGGAAATCATGCCGCAGGACCCGGCCACTTGCACTAGGTTTCTGTCATCATGGTAAAAGGGCTTTTGTCACCAAGTATGACCTGAGGACACTTTACCTATGAGATACTGCCCGCTCATTCAGTTAGAAAAACAAAATGCCATCATTGTAAGACTGTATTCTTAAGGATAAAACATCAAATTCAATACTGAACTGTTAACAGATTAACAATGCTTTGAGAGGCCTACCTATTAATAGTAACTAGGCTGCTGTCATTTTCCTTGAATAAACATAAAAATTCACATTCCTTTCTGAATCAAAGGTTTTCACTTAATGCGTTGAATAATAGAGATCACTCATGAGTGTTCTAACGTATATTGAATACTTGCTTTGTGCCCGGCACATTTCCAAGTACTTTGGATGTACTAACTCATGAGATCTTCACAGCAAACTTATGAGATGGCACAATGATTAACTTTATTGGTAAGGAAACTGAGATATGGAAACTTCATGTAAATTATTCAAGTTCACAGAACAGTAAGCAGCAGAACTGGAGATCGAATTCAGGCCTCCAACCCACAGTGGAAATTCACTCCCCCAAATTCCTCCAGGTTGTTTTAATTTTTTCCACCATTGTTTGAGTTGGGAATGTGGGAAATGTGGGTTGAGGAATTCTCTTTCTTCCAACATCAATGAAAAGGTAACACTCTCTCTTCACACTCCATACAATTAGGAAAAAAGATTCTTACAGCAGGACACCTAAGAAATTCTGGATTTCAGCCCAAATCAGACACCTGAAATCACTATGATATTTTATACTATAGTACTTATTTTTATACTAATGGCAATATCTGCATTATTAGTTTAAAAATAACTATGCAATTATGGTTAAGTGCCTATAGGTTGTGGTCAGATGTATGGGGAGTAGAGAATGAGGTACTATTCGTTAGTGCTTAAAATTCTAAGCCTCAGTTTCTTAATTTGTTAAATAGGAGTATTAATGCCTACTTAAGGGGATTTTTACTAGTATTAAATCAATTAAAGCATGTTTAGTGATTAGCAGAATACGTCAATGTTAATCAAAATGCAGTGTCAGCATTATTACCATTATAGATCAAATAATCTTACTATGAGAATTGGTTGGGACTTTGTGCTTGTTTTTTTTTTTCTGTTTGTTTTACCTTTTTTTGAAAATCTAAGAAGTACTCTATTTTAAGTCATTTCTGCTCATTTATACTAGCAAACTCTCCAAGAAATGGACTTTACTACATCAACTGGAGCCATGGAATTCTAATTTAACTCAAATAACAGCTAGAGTGGATACTACAATTTTTAGTGAAATGGTGCTATGTCCTGAGGAGGGTGGAAGACAAAATATCCAATATCTAAGGGGGACAGTTAGAATAGTAACATACATTTCTGTAATGCAACCTGTCTGGTGGAAGAGATGGATAGCAAATTGTTAGCTCCTTTCCTAATGCTCCTTCCTTCTTGAGCCCCAATCCGTCATCAATGAATAGTCTCATCATTTTCAACCAATGGGGTAAGAATGAATGAGAACATATTTTCAAGGTTTTCTAACTGTTGAGATACAGATATTGAGATCACAGGGATTAAAACGGCCACATTTGCAAGAACGACTTATCATATGAATTAAACAAGCTGGAAGATGTTTGTCTAGAAAACAAACCTACTGATTCTTTTAAGAGGAGGCTCTTGGCAATCTGCCTTCACTCTGTTTTGTGCTGAGTTACTAATGCTTTCTGCTTACTCTGGTCTCTGCTGACTGTCTGGGAAAAGCCTGGCCTTTCCTATAAACTGAAAGCAGAGTTCTGATCTTGAAAGCTGAAAACACATTTTTTTAAAAGGCAACAAATAACACATAACACCTCACTTCCTCATTTGGACAATTTAAAGTTGTTTTAATGTCCTATAGTCATTCTCACAGCAAGCCACAACATTTTTTGTAAGAAATAAAAATATTGTTTCATGCTTGGAGCTCTGACTTGACAGGGGAGGGGGCAAGGGCAAAGTGTGCAGCCTTAACATTTGTACCCCCATAATATGCTGAAATAAAAAAAAATATTGTTTCAAAATAATAAAGCACATATCTTAAAACAATATTATCCCATATTTCTACGATCATTATTGGGTAGATCATCCTCTTGGCCATGAATGTAATTCTAAATAATCACATCTGAATATTCCAAAATAGAGATTATTCTAAAGAAAATAATCCAAACATCTGAAGAAGAGACCTATGTATGTCTTTCATGCTGTGCATACCGTGGGGCCATGTGTGTACTCTAAAGCATGTGGCTCTGTGTTTGCTGCAGACAGATTGTGACAGTGTGACTCTGAGGGCGCTTACATGAGGGCATCATTTCTGATGTAGATTGGTAATTGCCCAGCATGCTGTCTTGGATTCAGTCTCAAGCTGTTTACAGGTTTTCCGCTAATTCCATCCAATATTTTTGTATCTTAAATTGCATTAACAGTAGAGATGCTGTTACAATGCCAAAGTACATTATGAGTTATTAAACTGATTTATGTCTCCATTATTTCTTAACAATTATTAAGAGTAGAGAGAAGAGAATCTTCTTTCAAGAATCTTTGTACCCAAAAGGAAAGGGTCACAGTTCATCTAATCATCAGATAAGTTTTGTAAAGTGTGTTGATTCTACCTTTTGGATTATCTCGTTCATTCATTGAGTTATTCAATAAGCAACATACTTGTTAATGTGTTCTGTGGACCAGACATTGAAGATTTGGGGGCACAGAAATGTGAGAAGTATCATCCTTTTTCTCAAGGAACTTTTATTATTTTGGAGGAATTGACAAGTGAAACAGCAAGTAGAATTCAGTGTGAAAAGTTCTGTAGACAGATACATAAGAATGACTCTGGAACAAAGTGTTTTATGTTATATAGTGCTAATCAATTTGCTGATTATAGTGCAATCTCTGGTCGAAACAAAGTGAGGTTGGTATGCTACCAATAGTATAGTCTAACTTCGGTGTTTTGTCATTGCAACTTTAGAAAGGGCGTGTGAAATTCTTCCACTTATAATCATTTCCTCATCCCAGCTCACCCATTTCCCCTGTTTCTTCACTTGGTCAACTTCTCTAGACCTTTTAAGTCTCTGTATAAATGTTCCCTGCTTTGTGGATATTTTCTTGATTTTATCCTGAAGACTTGGAAGTTCTCTTTTCCATCTGTTTCAATGTGCCAATACCCATGATAAAAATTACTTTAGATTAGTGGTTTTCCTCAAGTGGTCCTTAGACATGCAGCATTGACATCATGTGGGAACTTGTTAGACATAAATTATTGGGCTACTCCTTGGACCTACTGTTCAGAATCTCTGGGGCTTGGGTCCAGCAATGTATGTTTTTACAAACCCTATGGTAATCCTTATGCAAAATAGAATTTGAAAAATACTGCCTTAACTTGAATATAGGGATGATGTCTTTTCACCTAGAAAAAAAATGGAGTACTGAATACAGTAATTTTGAAAAAAATAAATAAATTTAAAACCTAGTAATGGCCAGTTGTGACGGTTTATGCCTGTAATTCTAGCACTCTGGGAGTCTGAGGCGAGGCAGGAGGATAATTTGAGGTCAGGAGTACTAGACCAGCCTGAGCAAGAGCAAGAACCTGTCTCTACTTAACAAAAAATAGAAAAATTAGCCGGCATGGTGGCATGCACCTGTAGACCCAGCTACTCTGGGAGGCTGAGGCAGGAGGATTGCTTGAGCCCAGGAGTTCAAGGTTGCAATGAGCCACAATGACACTACTGCACTCTAGCCTGGGTGACAGAGAGAGACTGTCTCAAAAAACAAAACAAAACAAAAAACAAACAAAATCAACTAATAGTGAAGCTTTATTCTTTTGAATTAGTATTTTCTTTCTTCAGAAACCTTAACTGATACACATATGTCCCAAAAAGACATATAATTGGGGAATAAGGAATAAGACATATAATTGGGGGATAAGGAATATAACCCATCAACAATCATTAACACCTAATGGGGTGTGAGGCACCATGGTTTACTGGACAGTTTTTGAGTTAATTAGCGATCAAACCCTGGTGCTACTATTTCAGCCAGGGAAAACCAATTAACTACCTCTTTTGAGTCATTATTTTCTTATCTGTAAAATACTGGGGATAACAAATAACTCACAGGGTATTCATGGACATAAGATGGAAAAATATACATTAGAAAATCCAATAGCATATATTGTCTATCAGAGTTCTGGTTCCTCTGGGTAGCTTAGATTTTCTGTTGGAGAAGTGGATCTCATTTTCTATTTTTAGCTTCCTTGATCAGGATTTCATGAGATGTAAATCTACCGCTTGTTTTGAATGGGAAAACTATGTAAAACAAATTTCTGAAACAAGACAGTTGGGATAGAAGAAGGGATTAGAATTGAGATCTGTGAAAACAAGATAAGGGAGCACACCGGATCCTATACTTTGCAGAGTTATAATATTATGACTGAATGTGTTCTGATGGGTAGCAAATACACAGCAGTGTTTGGTTTTAAGACCCTGAATGCTGCACATCAGTAAAGATGGGTACACACATGTTTAAAAGGATGGGAAATTATGTCTGTGTCTGTGTATTTCTACTTCTCTATTTTAAGGCTAGTTAGCAAGAGGATAGCATCTTCATCAGTTGAAGAGTTAGTGTAAAATTTGCAATAAATAAAATAAAAATTGTAATCTAGCTCGTCATTATTGAGCATATATTACTCCAGTTACTACACTAAGTATTACACGTGTACTATCTCATTTCAGGGCTACCTGTACAATCTGTGGAGCCCCATGTAAATGAAAATGAGAGGAACTTTGTTGAAAAATTGTGAAAAATCAGTAGTAAAGGCACTAAAATAAAAGGTTTTCCTTTCACAGTCTCTCTCCAGGTTCTTTATGATTTTTAAAAATTTACTATTTAATGTCATTCTAAGGTAATAAAAACTAAACTT
>CAUYRT010034976.1:0-12209 GCA_963574885.1 Lepilemur ruficaudatus
GGTGCTCAAATGGTGGTGGTGTTCTCCAGGCATTAGGGGGTTGGGGAGGTAAACTCATAACTGAGGGACGCAGTGAGCATTATGGAGGGGAGGGGCATACCTCTAACCCTTGCTAGGGAGAGGCAAAGATATAAAATGTAATCAAAATGTGTGTGCTCTCATAATTTCCTGAAATAAAAAAAAAGATAGCTTAAACTATGAACCACCTTGTTTTAATTATATTTATATAAGGCACTCTGCCTTATAAATATAAATATAAAACAGAAAAAATGCACATTCTTCTCAAGGGAACATGGAACACAGACCAAGCTAGACCATATTCTGAGTCATAAAATAAACCGTAACAATTATATATATATGTACACACAGCTACATACATTCCTGAATAATCACAAAATTAAACCAGAAATTAATAATAAAAGATATCTAGAAACAATTCCAAATATTTGAAAATTAAACACATATATTTAAATAATGTAAAAAGAGATCACAAGAAAAATTTGTAAAACATTGATCTAAATAAAAATGAAAGCACAGTCTGTGAGAGGCAGCTAAAGCAGTACTTAGAAGAAAATTTATAGCTATGAATATTTATATTAAAAAAATAAGAATGATTTAAAACTAGAAACCTAAACTTATATCTATAGAAACTACAGAAACATGAGAAAATGAAACACAGAAAAAGAAGGGAAATAGTGAAACTAAAGACAGAAAAGAAATAGAGAATATCAATTAAACCAAAAGCTAGCTATATGAAAAGATCAATAAAATTTAAAAAATCTCTAGCCAGGCTGACAAAGAAAAACACTGGAAGAAAAATTATCAGTATAAGGAATGAAAGAGAAAACATCACTATTGGCCCCAAAGTCATTAAAAGAACAGTAAGAGAATGCTACAAAAAAAAATTATGCCCATAAGTTACACAACTTATATGACATACCAGTTTTTTGAAAGATAAAAACAATTAATTCCCACTAAAGAAAAAATAAATAACCTGAATAATCCTGTGTCTATTAAAAAATTAATTTGTTGTAAAAAACTTTTCAAAAAGGAAAAAAATTAAAAATGTTGCCATCTCAGATAGTTTTACTGGTGGGTTTTACCATATATGTAAGGAATAAATAATAAGATTTCTAAAAAATTTATTCCATGAAATAGGAAAAAAAAAACAAGGAAATAGTTCCCAATTTATTCTATGATTCCAGCATTATCTTAATACTAAACCCAAAGATATTACAAGAAAATTACAGCTCAGTATTCCTGAAGAACATAGACACAAAAATCCTTAACAAAATGTCAACTTATCAAATCCAGTAATATATAAAAAAGATAATTGTCACAACCTAGTGGGATTCATCCCTGAAATCCAAGGCTGGTTCAATATTCAAAAATCAATTACTGTAATTTACAATGTTAGCAGGGTATATAAGAAAATTATTTTATCATTTCAATAGTAACAGAAAAAAAAATTCAATCAAATTCACCATCTATTCATGATAAAAACTCTCAGCAGTCTAGGAATAGAAGGGAACATCCTTAACTTAATAGAAAGCATACACACAAAAAAACTACAGCTAATTTCATAATAACTGAGAATCACATATAATAGTCTTTTTCCCAAAGATCATAAGTAAGGTCAGGATATCTTCTTTCACTGTTTCTGTTTAATATCAAACTGGAAGACTTAACTAGTACAACAAAGAAAGAAAGAGAAACAAAAGACATTCAGGGACAAAAAGGAAGAAATAACTGCATTTAGAGACAGCTTGAATGTATATGCAGAAAATATCAAAGAATCTACAAGAATGCCTTTGGAACTAATAAGGGAGATTAATATAGGTGCAGAATACCAGATCAATTTATAAAAATCAGTTGTATTCTTTATGCTAGTGATACACAATTGGAACTTGATACTAGAAAAAGAACAATATTAATTATAATAGTACTAAAATAATGATGTACTAAAGTATAACTACATCAACACATGGAGAATCTGTACGCTGAAAACTATAAGACACTTATGAAACAAAATCAAAGTTCTAGAAGAGGACAGAGCAAGATGGCCTAATGGAAACCTTCAGTGATCTTCCCTTCGTGCAAACACCAAATTCACCTATCCACATGAGGAAACGCCTTCAGAAAAACCAAAAATCAGGTGCAAGATCACAGTACCTGGTTTTAATATTATAAAAGGGATGAAGAAGCACTGAGAAGGGCAGAAAAGTCACTCTTGTGTTGCCTATGCCACCCCTTCCCCATCCCCAGGCAGTGCTGCACCAGCACACCAAGTGCAGAGAGAATCTGTGTGCCCAGGGGAGAAAAGGTGAAGTGATTGTGGGACTTTGCATTGGAATTCAATGCTACTCTGGCACAGGGGAACACAGCACAGGACAGACCATGGAGGGAGCATTTAGACAAGCCCAGACAGAGGGAAATCCTCTGTCCTGAGACCTGAATTCTGGCTAACCCCACCACTGGTTTACAAAACATAGCCTGGGGCCTGGAATAAATACATAAGGCAGTCAGACCACAAAGGCTTCAGTCTGTGAGCAATTCCTACAGCTGTGCTGGCTCAGAGCCAATAAAATTGGGGGTGCATCTGACCCACTGAGACGCCAGTGGTGGCAGCCAAACCAGTGCCTGTGTCACCACCCCTCCCCCAGCTCTAGGGAAGTGAAGCTCAGTGGAAGTCTTCTTCCACATGGGGAAAGGAAAGGGAAGAATTCAGAGCACTTTGTTTTGCAACTTGGGTACCATCTTAGCCATAGTAAAATAATGTACTAAACAGACCCCTAAAGCCTCTGATTCCAGGCCTTAGCTCCTGCATGGCATTTATAGACCCACCCTGGGCCATAAAAAACATGCTGCCCTAAAGGGAAGGATGCAGTCCTGGCAGGATTAACCAATTGCTGACTAAAAATCTCTTGGGCTTTAAATAAACATCACAAATAGCCAGGTAGTAGTCACCATGGGCTTTGACTGAGACTGGGCTGGCTTTAGGTTTGACCTGGTACACTTCTAGCTTCAATGGCCACAAGGGAGTGCCCACACCACTCTTCCCTCAAGTTCAGCAGCCCAGCACAGTGAGTGAGGGAAGAGAGTGAGAGAATTTGCCTTGTGATCTAGGGAATTCTCCCATATCTTCCTCGAGTCTGCCATTGTGGTACCACAGGAAGTCTGCAAGAATCACAGCATTACTGGGCTTGCTGATATGGCTGCAATGATCAAGATCAAAGAGCTACAAGTAGAACTACCATTTGATCCAGCAATCCCATTACTGGGCACCGACCCAACAGAACAACAGACATATAAAAAAGATATCTGCACTGGAATGTTTATAGCAGTACAATTCACAATTGCAAAGATGTGGAAACAACCCAAGTGCCCATCAATACATGAGTGGATTAACAAAATGTGATATATGTATACCATGAAGTTCTACTGAGCCACAGAAACAATGGTGGTCTAGGATCTCTTGTATTATCCTGAATAGAGCTGGAGCCGATTCTACTAAGTGAAGTATCCCAAGAATGGAAAAACAAGCACCACAGGTACTCACCATCAAATTGGTATTAACTGATCAACATTTAAGTGTACATATAGTAGTAACATTCATTGGGTGTTGGGTAGATGGGAGAGGGAGGAGGGGATGGGTATATTCACACCTAATGGGTGCAGTGTGCACCATCTGGGGGACGGATACGCTTGAAGCTCTGGTACTCAGGTGGTGCAGAGGCAATATATGTAACCTAAACATTTATACCCCATAATATGCTGAAATTAAAAAAAATAAAAATAAATAAACAAAGGCCAATGCTTCTACTTCTGCTCTGGTCCCCATCTCTTCTCACTCAAGAACTTTAGTATTACTACTTTGGTTATCCTCTCTGTCCAGCATCATTTCCATTAGCACCTAGTCCCCATTTCTTTGGTCTTTTACAGCAAAACTTTCTACATCCTCACTTACCATTTACTAACCACTCTCCCAAATCAATAAACTCTATTACAAAATTAAAACAAAATAGAAGAACTACTACCAATCACACTTAAACTATTTCAATAAACTTAAGAGGAGAGATACTCTCAATTTCATTCTAGGAGGCCTAAATCACCCTGATACAAAACCAAAGACAACAAAAAAAGTAAACTATAGGCCAATATCTCTGAAGAATACAGATGCACCGATTGGCACAACAAAATATTAGCTAACTGAATTTAACAACACATTTAAAAGATTATTCATCATGATGAAGTGGGATTCATTCTAGGGATGCAAGTGTGGTTCAATACACACAAATCAATCAATATGATATATCATATCAGCAGAACAAAGGACAAAACCCATATGATCATCTCAATGATGCTGAAAAAGCATTGTTAAAATTCAACATCACTTCATGATAAAAATTCTCAGAAAACTGTGTATAGAAGAAACTTATCTCAACATCATAAAAGCCATATAGGACAGACTCACAGCTAGTATCATACTGAATAGGGAAAAGATAAAAGCATTTCCTCTAAGATGTAGAAAAAGGCAAGGATGCCCACTTTCACCATTGTTATTCAACATAATACTGGAAATTATAGCTAGAGCAATCAGACAAGAGAAAGAAATAAGAGCATCCAAATTGGAAAAGAAGAAGTCAAATTATCCTTGTATCCAGAAGATATGATCTCATAGCTACAGAAACCTAAAGACTCCATAAAAAAACTACTAGAACTGACAGGAAAATTCAATAAAGTTGCAGGATACAAAATCAATATACAAAAATCACCAGCATTTCTATATGCCAAAGTAAACAATCTGAAAAAGAAACCAAGAAAGTAATCCCATTTACAATAGCTACAAATAGAATACCTAGGAATAAACTTAACCAAAGAAGTGAAAGATCTCTGTAATAAAAACTATTAATATAAAATACTGATGAAGGAAATTGATGAAGACACAAAAAAAATGAAAAGATATTCCATGCTCATGGATTGGATGGATCAATATTGGTAAAATGTCAATAATATCCAAAGCAATCTACAGATTGAGTGCAATTTCCACCAAAATACCAATGGCATCCTTCTCAGAAATAGAAAAAAAATCCTAGAATTTATATGGAACCACAAAAGACCCAGAATAGCCAAAGCTGTCCTGAACAAAAAGAACAAAACTGGAAAAAAATGCATTACCTGACTTCAAATTATGCTACAGAGCTATAGTAACCAAAATAGCATGATATTGGCACAAAAACAGACATTTAGATCAATGAAACAGAATAGAGATCCTGGAAATAAATCTACACATCTATAGTGAGCTTATTTGTGACAAAGGTGTCAAGAACCTCCAGTGGGGAAAAGATAGTCTCTCTTCAAAAAATGGTACTGGGAAAACTGGATACCTAAATGCAGAAGAATGAAACTAGACCCTCATCTCTCACCATATACTAAAATCAAGTCAAAATGGATTAAAGACTTAAATTTAAGACCTGAAACTATGAAACTACTAAAATAAAACAGTGGAGAAATGCTTCAGGCCTGGGCAAGAACCTCTTGAATAATATCCAAAGCACAGGCAACCAAAGCAAAATTAGACAAATGAGATCACATCAAGCTAAAAAGCTCTGCACAGTAAAGGAAATATTTAAAAGAGGGAAGAGACAACCCATAGAAAGAAAGAAAATATTTGCAAACTACCTGTCTCATAAAAAGATTAATGACTCGAATATATAAAGAGCTCCAACAACTCAATAGGAAAAAAATCAAATAATCTGATTACAAAATGGGTGATGAATCTAAATAGACATTTTTCACAAGAAGATATACAAATGGCCAACAGGTATCTGAAAAAATGCTCAACATCAGTCATCAGAGAAATGCTAATCAAAATTACAGTAAGATATCATTTCACCCCAGCTAAAATGGCTTTTATAAAAAAGGCAATAACGAGTATGGAGAAGATGTGGAGAGAGGCAAATCCTCGAACACTTTTGGTGGGTATGTAAATTACTGTAATCACTATAGAAAACAGTACGGAGGGTTCCTCAAAAAACTAAAAGTAAAACTACCAGTCCTGGCACTCCCACTGTTGGGAAAAGGAGAGAAAACCAGTATATCAAAAAGATATCTATGGGCCGGGCACAGTGGCTTACGCCTGCAATCCTAGCACTCTGGGAGGCCGAGGCAGGAGGATCGCTCAAGGTCAGGAGTTCAAAACCAGCCTGAGCAAGAGTGAGATCCCATTTCTACTAAAAATAGAAAGAAATTAATTGGCCAACTAGATATATATAGAAAAAATTAACTGGACATGGTGGCGCATGCCTGTAGTCCCAGCTACTTGGGAGGCTGAGGTAGGAGGATCCATTGAGCCCAGGAATTTGAGGTTGCTGTGAGCTAGGCTGATGCCACGGCACTCTAGCCTGGGCAACACAGTGAGACTCTGTCTCAAAAAAAAAAAAAAAAAACAAGATATCTGCACTCCCATGTTTATTGCAGCACTATTCACAACAGCCAAGATTTGGAATCAACCCAAGTGTTCATCAATGGATCAACGGATAAAGAAATTTGGTACACATATAAATGGAATATTATATAGCCACAAAAAGAATGAAATCCTGTCATTTGTAACAACATGGATGGAGCAGGAGAACATTATGTTAAGTGAAATAAGCCAAGCACAGAAAGACAAATCTTGCATTTTCTCACTCATATGTGAGATTTAAAGACTAAAAACAATTGACCTCATGGAGACAGAGGGTAGAGTAATGGTTACTGCAAGCTGGGAAGGGTAATTGGGAGAGGGGATAAAGTGGGGATGGTTAATGGGTACAAAAATATAGTTAGATAGAAGGAAAAATATTTGATAGTACAACAAATTGACTGTAATTATAATAACAATAAGTTAGGGTCTACTTTCAAATAACTAAAAGCGTGGAACAGGAATATTCCTAAAACAAAGAAATTATAAATGCCTGAAGTGATGGATCCCCTACTTACCCTTATTTGATTAAATCACATTGTATGGCTTTATCAAAACCTCACATGTACCCTATAAATATATACAACTATCATATACCCATAATAATTAAAAATAAAAAATATAAAAATCAAAGTTCTAAATAAATAGAGACATATATCATATTCACAAATTGAAAGATCCAATGCTAGTAAGATGCCAGTCTAATTTGATCAATAGATTGACCAAAATCCCAATGAAAATTGAATCAAATTTTTGGTAGATACTGACAAGCTGATCCTAAAATTTATATGGAAATATATAGGAGCTAGAATAGTCAAAATAATTCTGAAAAATGAAAACAATGTTTGTGGACTCAAATTACCTGATTTCAAGACTAGTATCAACTATAGTAATCAAGACATTATAAAACCTCTAGAAAATATGTAAGAGAAAATGTGTGATCTTAAGTTTGGCAATGAACTTTTGGATAGTACATCAAAGGAATGATCCATAAAAGAAAAAATAAATCATACTTTTTCAAAATTAAAAACTTTTGCTCTTCAAATGATACCTTTAACAGAATAAAAAGACAATAAACAGACTGGAAAATAGATTTGTAAGTGCTATGCCTGATGAAGTACTTGTATCAAGAATATATAAAGAACTCTTACAACTCAATATTAAAAATACAGCTTTTTTTCTTTTTTTCCAAGATAGTGAATCAGAGGCTTTGTTAGCCTGCCTCGCCCACTTGGAAATAGCAAAATAATGTGTATAGAGTCACACTGTGAACTTCTATTCAAGAAGGAACAACTGAGCTCAAAAGAAAATAAGTGAATGAAAACTTCAGATGCTTTAAATGTTGCTGAGGGCAGCGGCTCACACTGTGTCTGGCTGTAAACTGAGTTTTCAGAGCAAGAGAAAGGAAAGACTATCTCTGTGATACACATTTCTACTGGGGAGCCGGGCAATCCAGGCCACAGGGGACCTTCTTGACCCTATTCAGCCCTGGATCAGACTTTGGGAGTAGTGGGGAGTCTCTGAGAAGGAGTGGCATTGAGGAGTGCTTTGCATACGCTATCAGATCCTGGCACATGTAGAATGAGGTCACTCCTTATCCTGACGTATAAGGAGAAAATCTGCCAGCCAACAGGGGCTGCAGTCACAGGCTGGAAGAGGTTCTGAACTGAAATTTGCAATCTAATATCTAGACCCCTAGAAGCCCCCATGGCCAGAACTGAGAGGAGCGTGTAGAGTGAGTTTGTGGTGCAGCGCCTGGGAATTGGACACTTCTCTTCTCATAGGTCTGGACTAGGAGAAGTGTGGCCTGGGAGCCTTTGTTTCGGTCCTGGGCCGGGAGTTTTGTGGCCTGGGGCAATTTTGCAATCTGAGCACAGACTTCTTGGGACTCACCTGGCTGTTTAGGCTTGCTGCCATTGCAGATCATGGGTGGGAGATCCAACAGGTCAAGGGTGTGGGAACTGGGTGGGTCCCGCTACTAACTGCTAGGCTATGGAACCTGGGCCACCCTTCTTTACTGTGTGGGCTCTTTGGCGCAGCAGAGATGCCCCCACCACTCCCTGGAATGTTGCCCCAGTGGCCTGAGAACTACCTTCCGACCCTCATCGTGGCTGGCGCTTGCACCCGCCAATGAGGAGCCTGAACACAGTCTTGCCTGACTCAGCCCCACCCCAGTTTTCCTGCCCCAACGTTGATGACAGAACATGGGACAGGGACTCTTGGGAATTCCATAGCCAGGCCCATTGCCTGGGTCATTCCAATGTTACTCCTGGTTAACAAAGGTCAAGCATAAATCCCACTGCCACCATTGCAGCTGGCTCTCTCTTGCAAGTGCCACCTACTGGCTGAGAGGTCAACCTGAACAGCCCATTACAACACCTGCTGACACAAATGCACTGCACTCAGGAAGAAGAAAAGATTTGGCACATCTCAGCGTAATTGCCCACAACACTCCAGCTCCGCAGGAGGACTTGAGCCCGCTCACCCACCCAGTACTTTACTATTACAACTGGCATTTGAGAAAGACACCATGGTAAGGCTATTTGTAAACAAAAATAACTGACAGAGTCTATCCCACTCCTCCGCCATCTCCAGCAGGTCTAGTGTGGGCACCTGTCATTGCAGGGTATGATGGTGTGTTGGTCCAGGTCAGCCTCACCCAGCTTGGCCCTTCTCTGTGGCTGAGAGTGAAGACCAGGTTACTGTGTGTCCCATAGACCAGTCCAGGGCCTGAGGGATTGCAGAGCTTCTCCACGTAAAGCAAAATCAAACATATACGCTGCTAATACTGCCACAGCTAGCTGTTATCTGCAAGTGCCACCTACTGGCTTGGAAGTTGAACTGCACAATCCAACATGAAACCTGCTGACACAAGTGTGAACAAGATAAGCTTTAACAGACCACTGCCTCCCCACCTCTGCAGAAGGCCGAGGGAATAATCACATGCCCAGTACACTGCTGCTACAACTGGCAATTGAGAAAACCATCACACTAAGGCTATCTATAACCTAGGAGTTTATACAGAGCTTTGGCCCCTGAAAGCACCCAGAAGCAAAGCCAAATGTCTCTACTCAACATACATTACAGTCAAACCCTCAAGTGGAAAAGAGTCCCATCCAAATGAAAGTAAATTCAAAAATAAGAAATGACAGTTTCTCCAGATGAGATGGAGCCAGCACAACAATTCATACTGCCAGACACCTCCAAAGTATCACACTAGCTCTCTAGCAATGGATCCTAACCAAAATGAAATTTCTCAAATGTCAGATAAAGAATGCAAAATATTGATTATAAAGAAGCTCAACGAGATAAAAGAGAAATCATAAAACCAATACAGAGAAATCAGAAAATCAATTCAGGATATGAATGAAAAATTTATCAAAGAGATAGGTATTTTAAAGTAAAACCAAACAGAACTTCTGGAAGTGAAAAATTTATGAAAGATATTAAAAATACAACCAAAAGCTGCAACAATAAACTAGACCAAGCAGAAAAATGAATCTCAGAACTTGAAGACAGGTCTTTCAAATTAATCTAGTCAGATAAAGAAATGAAAAAATAATTTTAAAAAACCAGCAAAGCCTTGGGGAACTATGGGACTACATTAAGCATGCAAATGTATGAATCATAGGTATTTACAAGATAGAATAAAAAGCAAAAATTTTAAAAAATCTATTTGAAGAAATAATTGAAGCAAAAAAACTTCATAGCAAAAGAAATAATTAACAGAGTGAACAGACAACTTATAGAGTGGGAGAAAATACTTGCAACCTGTGTATCTGACAAAGGACTACTATCTGGAATCTACAAGGACCTCAAACAACTCACCAACAACAAAAAAACGCCAATAAATCCATTAAAAAGTGGGTAAAACACATGAATCTACATTTTTCAAAAGAAGACTTGCAAATGGCCAATAGGCATATTGAAAAATTCTCAACATCACTAGTCATCACAGAAATGCAAATTAAAACCACAATGAGATACCTTCATATACCAGTCAGAATGGCATTATTAAAAAGTCACAAAAATAACAAATACTGGTGGGGATAGAGGGAAAAGGGAATGCTTATACACTGTTGATGGGAATATAAATTACTACAGCCTTTATGGAAACAATATAAAGATTTCTCAAAGGACCAAAACTAGAACTACCATTTGATCCAGAAATCCCACAACTGGGTATATGCCCAAAGGAAAAGTAATCATTATATCAAAAAGATATCTGCACTAGTATGTTTATCACAGCACTACTTACAATAGTAGAAATATGAAATCAACCTATGTATGTCCATCAATTGGATAAAGTAGATGTGCTACATGTGTGTGATAAAAATGAAATGAAATCATGTCTTCTACAGCAACATGGATGGAGCTTGAGGTCATTATCTTGAAATAACTCAGAAACACAAAGTCAGATTCTGCATGTTCTCACTTGTAAGAGGGGGCTAAATATTATAATATGCACAAATGGACATAGAAGAGTGAAATAATTGACACTGGTGATTGGGAAGGGTAAGAGGGTAGGATGAGGGTGAGGGACAAGAAATTACATAATGTGTACAATGTACAGTATTCACGTGATTGCTACACTAAAAGCCCAGACTTTACTGCTAGGCGATACCTCCATTTAATGCAACTGCACTTGTACCCCTAAATTTATATTAAAAAAAATACAAATACATACTATCCAATTAGAGCAATGGGCCAAATGTCTGAACAGACCCTTCACTAAAGAAGATGACAATTATTACATGAAAAGACAATATAACTAGTCACTGAGGAAGTGCAAAGTGAAATTACATTGTAATATTATTACACATCTATTAGAATGGATAGAATAATAATAATCCCAAATTTCACAATACCAAATGTTGGCAAGCAGTAAGTATGCTCATTTCTTGCTGATGAGCATGAAAAATGGCTTAGTCACTTTGGGAAACATTTTGGCAGTTTCTTATAAAGTTCAACATACACTTATTATATGACCCAGCAATTCCACTCCTAGGTATTTACTGAAGACAAACTAAAAGTTATGTTCATACAAATTGTGTACATGGATGTTTATAACAGCTTTATTCATGTTTGACAAACACTGAAAACATCTCAGTTGTCCTTCAAAAGAAGCCTAGGTAAACACATTGTGTTACATGATATATCAATGAAATTCACTCAGCAATAAAAAGGGGTGAGCTATTGATTCACCCTTCAACATGTATGGATTTTAAATATATTTTGCTAAATGAAATAAACTAGACACCACAGACTGCATATTGTATGATTCCATTGATGTGATATTCTGAAAAAAGCAAACCTTTAAGGATTGGTGGAGAAGGGCTATAGAGGGGTCAAACAAGGGGAATGTTTCAGGTGAAGAAAGCATTCTGTGTGATACTGAGGTGTAAATATAAAATTAAAAATAACTGTAATGATGGAAGGAAACATTTAAAGAAAGTAAGGAAAGTATCAAATAGAGTGTTAGAAATCATACAAAACAGGCACAAATAAAATAAATAGAATAAAGTAGCTTATGAGGGCAAAATGTTATTCAAGGAGTGATCACTAGGGATTTGGGGGGTGAGGGGTAAACCCACGTCTGAGCGACGTGGTGGGCACTGTGGAGGGGTGGGACATGCTTGAAAAGTAGTTGGGGAGCGGAATTAGGGGTCTCAATAGGGGAAAGGAATTCCTCTAAAACTGATTTATGTGATTAACTGTACACCTCGGTAAATTCACTGAAAATCAT
>CAUYRT010034977.1:0-16699 GCA_963574885.1 Lepilemur ruficaudatus
AGGCATGTGCTACCATGCCCGGCGAATTTTTTCTATATAGTTTAGTTGGCCAATTAATTTCTTTCTATTTGTAGTAGAGACGGGGTCTCGCTCTTGCTCAGGCTGGTCTTGAACTCCTGACCTTGAGCGATCCACCCGCCTTGGCCTCCTAGAGTGGTAGGATCACAGGTGTGAGCCACCGTGCCTGGCCTTAAATCTCTTTTTTAAAAATATTCTGTACTTGGTGAGACATTGTTCTCTTATGTTCCTTTAGGTAACTGAATATATTTAAAATGTCTGATTTACACTCTTTTTATAGAAAGTCCAAAATCACGGATTCTTTGGGGATAGTTTCTATTATCTACTTTTTTTCCTATATCTAGGATATACTTTCTTGTTTCTTTGCATGTCTCATAATTTTATGTTGAAAACTAGATATTTTAACTAATATAATGAGAAAACCCTGGAATAAATATTCTCCCTCTTCCCTGTGGTTTATGGTTGTTGCTATTTGTTGGTGGTGCTGTGGGTGGTGGTTTAGCGAATTTTTTGGACTAATTCTGTAGAGTCTATAGTCTTTGCTATGTATTGCCACCGAAATCTCTGCTCAGTTAGCTTAGCAGTCAGCTAAAGATTAGACAAAGATTCCCTTAGGTGTCTGGAATCAATAAGTTTTCCAGTCTTTGCTGAAGAACTGTGTGTGTGTGTTTGGGTATGCTTTCAATTCTCAATCCAGGCAGTTTACAACTCCACCTTAGCCTTCACTTCCTACTTGTGCAGAGTCTCATGATTAGCCAGAAGATCTTAGAGCCAGATATGGGAGCTTAGAGGTCTTTCCCGAGTATATGCTGTAGGCACGCACACAACCCCACACATGCAAGTGATCTTTTAGATTCTAGGGAATATGCTGAAGCCTTTCAAAGCTCCTTGTGAGCATATTATTCCCCAGCTTTTCCTTTTAAGCCTTTTGGTTAGCCTATCATTTGCCACAACTGTTATTCACTGCTTCAGGCAGCTGAAATTTCAACATTTGCTTCTCATTGTTTTTGATGAACACTCCCAAGGAAAAGTATGTTCACATTAGGTGACCTCTGAGTCAGGTCAAATAAAGACAGCCCTGCAAGTGAGGCCTTCCAGGAAACAAGCAGACAACTCAAATAATGAAAAGTCTCTGGGAATGGGGATTTTACAGAATTCCAACCTCATTCTGCCCTCTCAAGAGGCTACCAGTTTACTGATTTTCACTGTGATTTATGGGCTGTTGATTTTCAAGGCTACCATGGAACTGGAGAAGAAGGGGATTGGAATAAGACAAGTTAAAACCCACAAAGCACTGTGTTTTTACCAAAACTCAGCCATTTTTCTTGAATAAAAATGGATCCCTGGATTGCTGCAAGCTCTTAGCTTCAAGAAGCTCACAAACTAAAAGTAAAATAAGTACACACACAAACACCAAGGCACATCATAATCAAGTTGCTGAAAATTGATGATAAAGGGAAAATCTTTAAAGCACCCAGAGAAAAGAGCTATATTACAGGTAGGAGAGCAATAATTAAAAATACTACACTGATTTCTCACCAAAAACAATGCAAAACCAAAGACAGTGGAGTGTCATCTTTAAAGTGCTGAGAGGAAAAGATATAATCTAGAATTCTATACCCAATAAAAAAAAATCCTTCCAAAATAAAAATGAAATAAAGGCAAATTCAGACAAAATAAAGCTAAGAGAATGTATTGCCAACAGACTTCAGGTAGAAGATATATATGCAAATAATGCAAATTTATTAATTCATGAAAAGATAATCAATTGTTTAAAGAAATAATAATTACAATGTATTGTGTGATTCATACGTCTCTGAGCTCCCATCTCTGTGGTTTTCTTTTAATCCAGCATGGCATAATAAACTGAAAGACATTCCCAGGTGAGATCACAGCAGAGAACAGAGACACCAGTCCTGCATTTGAGCCAAAATAAACTCAAGACAAATTCATGGGAAGCAGATGTACTCTCTATTACCCTTGTACTTCTTAGGCCCTTACCCTCCTCCTTTCTTGTTAGGAGTAACTTCCCCTACCCCTCTTTGTCTATCCAAAATCTGACTTTCTTTCAGGATCTAATTCAAATCCTTCCTCCTTCATAAAGCTTCTCTAGACTTACCCAAGGACACGCAGACAATTAATGACAGTGCCAGAATCAGCACTTGGTCCTCCTGATGCTTAGTTCAGTGTTCTTTACCAAAAGTTATCACAATTATTCAGGTGGTGGGTATCATGAAAGTAATAACATTTTTGCAAAACATTATGATATATTAATACCCTGATTTTTTAAAAGTTAATGTGTTACACTTAGTCAGATACTTTTATAGTAGATTCTAGTACAGAAACAGATATCAAAGCTTTAGAAAGTATTGGGACAAAAATATATACATAATGCCAGGAAAATAATTTTTCTTAAAATCAAGAACAGACATTCATTTCATGTTTCCAATATTTCGGTGGCAAAGCAACTTGGTCCTGCCAGGGGAACATCAGTATTCTGCAGAACACTTTGAAGATCACTGTACTGTGTGCCATACTAAAATGCTACTTTACTCTCCAAGAAAGTATCTGGGCAACACTCTATGTTCAGTGAGGCAGACCCCATTCTGATCTCCAAGGATATTTGCAACAAAAGAATTTTCCATTATATTGTTCCAAAATGAAGTGTACTCTTTGTCATCTCGCATGTCTTCATCACATTTCATTTTAGAACAAAGATACCTGAATTTATGGACTAGGACACAGCTCATCCATTATGTTAGGTATAAAATCTCTTACTTGAATAGACTGTCTAGTCTTAAGACACTTTTTATACTATGCCCTTTTAACACAAACATTCATGTTAAACTGAGAAAATCCTGATATGAAGTGAAGAAGCCATTTCGACAAACATTCTCTTAATATAGCTCTAATGGAAGATCCCAGGACTGAAACTGTACTCTATCTAGAGCATCTGTATATCTCTAGGGGGCGTGTAAAGTACCCCCTTACTTCATGGTGCCAAGGGAGGGGACCAAACATTTGCTACTCATTCCTGAAAGAAACCCACCTTTCTCATCTGAGGCCTGATCAATCACATATCATACCACTGAGAGATGCAGTATGGCTTAAGCTACAACCAACTCCAAGGAAAAGCAACTCCATTTTCTCCCTAGAGGAGACGAGAACACAAGGGCTAGGCTGATTCTCCAAGGTAAGTTAGGCCCCTTTGGAAGAGCTCCTGCCTCAGAGTTCTGGCAGTGTTTAGAGGTTAGAGCCCAGCTGGTCTTAGTCACCACGAAGGGCAGAACAAGAGGAAATGAGTCTCAACTTCATCAAAAGAAATCTAGGTTAGACAAAAGGAATAATCTGGGGAAGACTGTTAGCACGATATAATGCTCGTGTGTTTGCCAAGCCTTTTTTAAATTAGTCAACTGTCCTCACCAGAGGCTGTGACTAATTAAAAATAATATTGCCATATCCAGAAATGGTGATAGTATTATCACCATTTAATATATTCTTCAATATATTCTCACATATTCCTAAAGTTGAATTTCAAAAATATATTCAAGAATATATTATTATGCCTTCAAAAATATATTACTTCAACTTCAAGAAAATATTACTATGCCTGGGGAACTGATATAACAATCTTGTTCAATCCAAAAAATGGTTCTTGGGATACTTCTATATAATATTAGAATTCAGGAATTTGGTTTTAAGTGAGTACTGAAATAAACTTTGTGAGGCAAGCAAGCTACATGAAGATAAATAAACCAGAGGGGTTTTTTTTAAGTGTGTTTATTCAAAGTTGGGGAAAAGCCACATAATTCACTATACGTCAAGCCTAAACTTAGATATTTCACCATCATCTAACATTATGTGGCAACCACAGTTTCTGCAAAACAGTCAAACTCCCAATTAGTAATAAGGAATCATTTAATTCAAAGGGGTATATTGTTCTTGGGCTAAAAATAGTAGAAAATCTCAATCCCACAAATACAGAATAATCTCTTATGATCTCTTTAATTTATTGCACGTCCTGTAATCACATAATACTGAATAAATATTATGTGCCTATTATGTGTAAATTTTTTCTAAGCATCAAACTGAAAATTTAAATATAAGAAAAAAGTTAAGGAAAAACCTCTCTTAAATACTTTTTAACTGCTCAGTATGTTTTAAAAATCACAATATACATTTTAGCATGATAATGTAATGTAACTGGTTTGTGTGTATTTGTTCCTTCTCATAATTAGTAGGTATATTTCCTCAAACTTCTGAGACCTATATAAAAATCACTTTCAAGTGACTTTTTTAAGAGCCTAAGACTTTTTAAGAACACATTTTAGAATTGTGACACTAGTCACCACAAACAAATCCAGTGATGTGTACATGAGCATGAATATACACAGCAGTTATGTTCCAGCGACCGCTTACTCCCCCAACTCCACACTCCCCCACCTTCCACCCTCCACCCTCTGCCCCTGGGGATGTCTGATCTCCAGTCTGGGAAAGGAAAGTGCCTCCTCCACATCCTCTCCCAGGGTCTCTCCCCAGGCCTGAGTCCGTGGGGAGAAATGCTGACTCACAGCCCCAGCCAGTTAGCAACTCTCACTTCCCCAGCCCTGCAAAGCAGAGCAAACCCAGGGAGTGTGGAAAAATTGCCGGTACACTCTCCAGAGGACTGTGGGAAGAAACACCCCTAAGCCTAGAGTCTAGAGTCTGGCGCTGCAGGAACTACAAGCAGAACCTCAGGCACAAGGGATCCAAATGTTCACAGATGCCACAAGGGAAGACAGAAAAGAAAGGAAATTAAAGGCAAAGAGGACAGAAAAAGCAGAGGGAGAAAAACAGCAAAGAAAAAAGTGCATAAGGTGAAATGTTCAAAAGCAGACTGCCCACCCTTTCCTGGGGCTGGGATTTTCTTCCCTGCCTCCCCCTGACAGGAGTCTCTCTGCTTAGATGTGTCCCTGTCTCTGAAGGCAGTATCTCCCTGCTTTCAGCTGACTAAAAATCTTTGGTCTGACTCCTTGGATTGCTCACTAGATTCTCATCTGAAAGCTTTTCACTTTTTCATTCCACAAAGGAGAACATTTCAGGGAAGTGACTTGCCTAAGAACATACTTCAAGCTCTCTCTCTCTCATCAACCAGACCAAAGGGGAAGCTACTGCTCTGCCCTGGATAATATAGCACTGATTATAATCTATAATTCTACGTACCACGAGGGCCAAGTCTCATCATCCCCCAAATTTAAATAGTGTTAACAATAAAAGAAAAACTTTTTTATTCTCAAAAGCAGTTGTATGATTCTAATTGTAAGTTCTAGAACAGGCAATATATGCTAGGAAAAAATCAGAACAACAGTTGTCTTGGAGGTGTGGGGTGGGAGTTGACTGGGAAGGAGCATGAAGACAAATTTCTGGATTGATGGTAATGCTCTATCTTAATAGTGGTTTGGATTACACCACTGTATGCATTTATCAAAACTCTTCCAGTGGTACATTTAAGATTTGTGCATTTCACTGTATGTAGGTTTTGCTTCAAAGGGAAAAAAATGATGGAAAATATTTAACTCTAGTTAAAGACATGCATGCTGAAGTATCTACAGATGAAGGGTTTTAATGTCTGTAACTTACTTCTAAATGTATCCCCAAAATAAGATGTGTTGATGAATGGATAGAGGGATACTATAGATGGATATCTATATGTGATAAAGCAAGTATATTAAAATGTTAATTATGAAATCTAAATGGTGGTCCAAACATTGTTCATTGTAAAATTCTTTCAACTTTTCTGTAAGTTTGAAATTTTTATAATAAAATATTTGTAAAAAGCACTTAAGAATTATCACTGGGTATGAGATTTCATATTTAAGTATAACCTTATGAAGACAGGTGTTATATCTCATAGCTATATGGTATATACGTATTATACCACCTATTTGTATATATGACACAGATACACACACCCATATATAATTCATGTTACACATGGGTTACATAAAGTGATGAAGCGCAGACAATCTGAGACAGCTTGCTCTTGCAGAGCCTGGAATGCTGGTGCTCTGAGCTGATCCATATACTGCAAAAGCCTCACAAGCAGATGGTGAGGTATTGATCTTTTTTGAAAACTGGGTAGACTACTCTGGACTCATCTGGATGGGCTCAGACCCATGAGGTTTAATCAAGGTCAGTAATCCCAAGCTAACCAGGTAGAATGGGCTTTAAACTGTTTTGGTAGCAAAAGGTCATCCTTGAGCCTCTTGATCAAAAGTGTGGAGGTTCATTATGTCAGAGTTTAAATGGGCCCAAGTGCTCAGGAACTACAGAGTTGGGAAAACAAATCTTCCAGATGTCAATGATCCATAGACTCCAAAGGCAATTTTCACATTGATTCATTGTTACTTTTATTATAAAAATACCTATTGCAAAAAAAATGCAGAAAATATGACAAAATAGGTTTTAATATGAGGTAATCAATAACCCAATCTCTTAGGATAATCACTGTCAATATTTTGCGGTATATCCTCCTAGATTTTTTTCTAGGCTTATGAAAACAATTGTTTCTAAAAAAAAAAAAAACAGTGTTTCATTTATAAATACTATTTTGTAACCTTAACAAAATATTATAAATATATGTCAATTTGAATAGATCATCAATGTCGATACATCATCACTTTAATAGCTACATAACATTCCAGTATATGGTAATGTCATTGCAATTTATTTTATTGGTTCCCTACTAATGGGTGTTTAAATGATTTCTGGTTTTTGGCTATTATGAAAAACACTGAAATGAACACTATTACACATAAGTCTATATTTACTTGTCCAGTCATCTCCTTGGTATAAATTCCCAGGACAGTTCTTCAGTCAGAGGAATTTTTTAAGTTTTTTAAAATTTGCTGTGTTCCACTCACTTAGAAGGAGTTTTGCAATGATAAGAAGTTTATAATAAGATTAAATTAGATAAATTTCTAAATGGTTCTTCCACGTTCTTTTCTGCAGCATGACTCCTTAAATTTAGCAAAGTTTTCTGGTGCTCCTGGGTTTCTTGTGGACCCAGGCATCTTCTTCAAATCAGAAGTCTGATGACCAGGCCCATGTTTACTCAAATAAGATGCCCTCTTCCTGAGAGCAGTCTAGACCTTAAGACAGCTGGAAAGCACTGGCAAGCTGAAAAGCCCTTCCTTTCACTACAATCTGCTTAATGCCCTACTTTCAAGTGTACACATACATGTGTGAATGGGCCCAGGAGCCACTATGTCAAGAGTTTAAGTAAGAAGAAATGGCTGCTTTTGGAGCACCAGGGTGTTAGTTTCACTTAAAACAGTCCACAACATGGGCCCATATGATGGAGATGCTAGTAAAGACATCCCAAAATTTATCCTATCATCTGACACTTAGCAATATTAAATTATATTTATAAATTAATTAGGCAAGTAATTATACAACTGCCTCAAGAGGAATGGGGAGACAATTCTTGCATTCTTTATCAGATAAGACCTTAGCATGCAGAGAAGTATCATAGCCATTGCATACTCAAAATACATGCAAATGAAAAGATTGTCAAATGGTAACTAGATATGCAACAGACACCTTAGAGAGAAGGATGGAAACATAGAACATGTTGATTTTGCCTCGAACTAAGAAACAGAATCTGGAGAAAACTGTTTCTTGTTGTAGAATTCCAGATGTAGAGACCCTCCCATTTCTGACTAAGAAAAAAATGGCAAATTTCCAAGACTTCTTTCAAATACCCTGTTGTGATTTGAACTGTGTCCCCCAAAATTCCATATGTTGAAGTCCTAACCTCCAATCAGAATGTGATCTCATTTGGAAATAGGATGTTATCATACTGCAGTAGGGCCCACCTTATACAAAGGGGGAATCTGGACACAGAGACAGACATGCATAGAAGGAAGACGACGTGAAGAGACTCAGGGAAAAGACAACCCCCAGAAACTAAGAGAGAAGCATGGAACAAATTTCTCCTTCACAGCCGTCAGAAAGAACCAATTCCTCAGCCACTCTGATTTTCAGACTTCTACCCTCCAGAACTATGAAACAATAAATGTCTGTTGTTTTAAATCACCCAGTTTGTTACTCTGTGGCAGCTGTAGCAAACAAATAAACTTCTCTAGCTCCCTTTAATACCAGAAAGAAGAAAGGTATAAAACATTAAAAAATAATAATAAAGGGATTCACTCTCCAAGATCCTGGTCTCTTTGGAAATAGAAAATGTTAAACCACAGAAATCAAATCATAGCATCAGATATTTGTTTAGGGTCCAGAAGAGAAAAATCTCTGTCACTGGGGAGTAAAATAATTTGTTCACAGAGTGACTGGGTGAAAGAGCTGAGGTTTGACCAGGCCCCGTTCAGAGACGGTCACACCCCTGTGTGCATCTCTGGCAGGCCTTCACCTCCCTCTCCAGCTTAGCCCTGTTGCCCTTGACCTCTCTTGTGCCCTCACTCAAAGCCCCCACACTGCCCTCAGCCATGGCCCCCCCTCCAGCACCCTATGCATGCCAGCTTCCCCCAGAGAACCGCACCTTCCAAAATGCACCCTCCAGCCCCTCCGTGCCCCTCTTGCTCCACAAACAAAACTGGGTCTTCAGAATAGGACCTCTGCTAGATCAGCTAGAAAGCAACCTGAATATCGAAAGTAATTTATACAAAAGTATATTTAAGATATACAAATGCCTGAGGTGTTTATAAACCAAAGAATCTCTATTTGGCAGAATTTATAGGACAAATTCAAAAAGGTGCATTTCTGGTGTGCTTGATGGCTCTGGGTGACTTTCCCCATTCTTCCCCTATAGTCTGGGATCTAAATCATGGTCAGGGATCTATGAAGTCATTAGCCAGGCCCCATATGCTTTCCTCAATTTCATTTATCCTTTCGTCCTTTGTTGAAATGCATATGTCCCTGGGAAATCTGCAGCTCAGGGCAGCTGGCCATCTGAGAGCCACTGGGAGGAGGAAGAGGGTCACTACCCAGGTCGGAGAGAAGAGGGTCCCAAGACAGCACATCTAAAAGAACTCAAAATCATACTTAGCCTGCCCCAGCATTCTGCCTAACACAGAAATAAAAACCTTAGCAAGTGCTTTGTCCCTCAAGTGCTTTTAGATGTCATGGCAATAGCAGCTTTACTGAGCATTCGCAATGTCTCAGCACTTTTTAGGTATTAACTCATTTCACCTTCACAATAACCCTAAAAAGTTGGTGCTGTTATCCCCCTTTTATACATGGAAAAACAGAGTCACCAAAGAGCTAAGTAATTTGCCCAGTAGGGAGTGAAGCTAGTGTCCAAACCCAGGCAGGCAACTCCACAGGCTCCAGCTCTATCTAACCTTTGTACTGTTTAGGGAAGCGTGTGTGACATCAGGTATAATTATTTCAGCAAAAACAAAGAGTAGTAAATTGAAATATCTGCCATCCATGTGAGATACAGGAAATGTTTCCGCTCAGATGCTCACAGCAAACATCAATAGCTGTGACCAGCCAGCCTTCCAGAACCACCAGCCCCACCTTTGGGGGCCAGGTACTTAAGTTCCATTAGAATGATACCAAGAATGATTATCATTGCCCTGCCTACAGAAATTAGTTTAAACAATTAAGCAAACATAAAAACATAACTTTGGTTTGGAGAACTCATAACTTTGGTTTGGAGAATTATTTCTTGTGGGCCCAATTCCAACTGTCCATTTTCACTGTATTTCACTGGGGATGGCTAAGTCAAGCTCCTGATACAGCCATGTGTGAGTCACGAAATTAAGAGGTCTCCTCCCTGCCCACCTCTGGAGCCTTCCGTGGAGGCCGTCCAAACAGCCTGTCTGAACTGTCACACGAAAGGAACTGAATTCCAAACAGAACAGGAGAAAAAAAAATTCTCGAATGTATGCTCTCCTTCCAGGATTTGAAAGGCCTGATACAAGAAAGTTAAAAAAAAAACAAAATTAAATGTGTGAAATGCTAGGCAGTATAATGTTGCCAATAGTTTGTTTTGTTTTGTTTTTTAAACCATAAATTCTTAATCGGCCTGTGCCTTTTCACTTCAGTAAGGGAGAAGTAAAATATGTCAATGCCTGACTATAAAAAAGCAGTGTCTGAACCTAACGATGGCTTTATCACACTGGCTGGGATTTCAGAATACAGCTGAGCTGCTACAGTTTTCAGTTTTATTCCTCAACAAATGGGACAGCTCTAAGAATTTCTCTCACACATACCTCTCTTACAGAGTGATCCTAGAGATAAAAGACAAAATGGAGAACTGGGAAGTGAAGGTCTCTGCTGGGACAGGGCCAGTTCAGCCTTTGAGCCTGAGAGCTGCCTTGAGTGCCCTGTCAGGCCCACCCAAGCCACAACAGAGAAGGAATTACTCAGGCCCCATCTCCACAGCCCCGCAAGGCCCCCTCCAAGCAACAAGGCCTGGAGCCCACCGGTCCCCCAAGGAAGGGTACTCTACTGGCTGCCAACAAGCCCAGGATGTCCCTCTGCAGAAGATGGGGCAGCACTTCCCAAGAGAAGGTGTAGGCCACGGGGACAAAGAGCTTGAAAGAAGGGGTGAGGGAAGGAGGAGAAAGGGATTGAGTTGGAGTAAAAAATGGAGGTGGGGATGACCGAATGCTGCTCCAGCCAAGAGGAAAAGCATGTCTTCTCACAGAGAAATATATCTGTGGAGAATGAAGTAACGAGCAGGTTGGATCAACTCACAACCTTTGTTTCTTCTATACCAAGCAGGCACATCAACTCCCCAAATCCATCTTAATCCTGTGAAGCTTTTGCCTAAGGAAGACCAGCAAGGCAGGAGGCCCTTGAGAAAGGGGCAGAGTCATCATGTCATCATCCATGGTCCTCTATTCCTAGCAAAAACTAGCCTGATAGTGGGATTCAAGTTAGAGACCCAGGTGTCGCTAGCTGCAAGAGTTGTGGTGAGTGGGGAGGCACCGTAGTCCTGCAGCAGTCAAGACATCCCCCTACCAGGCCTGGAATACGAGACAGCAAGACTGCATTTCCTGAATTTCCCCATCAGTGGATGGACAATAAACACCCTGGAAAGACATGAGAGTAGGGGTTCTTGCAGCACGGGCTCACATTGCTGACTTCTGCACTTGTTCTTTTTGCTCCCCTCTCGGTTTGCTCCTTTGTAATAAATAGCTCTAAAGTCCTTTAAAGAAAATAATGTAGAGACAGAAATCATAAAGAGTCATAGAGACCGAGTCATAGAGACAGAAAGCAGAATGGTGGTTGCCAGGGGCCAGGGGAAGTGGGTTCAGAGTGGGGAGACACTGTTTAATGGGTACAGAGTCTCAGTTACACACGATGAAAAGAGTAGTAGAGATGGACAGTGGCGATGGTCACACAACGTGAACGTACTAAATGTCACTGAATGGTACATTTAAAAGGTGTCAAGATGGTAAATTTTACGTTGTGAGTATTTTACCACAATTTAAAAAATTTTTAAATGGTATTTGCTAATTTTCAAGGTCAATAAAGAAAAGGGAAGGGTGGCCCGGTGAATGTGCCCCACACTACAGCTAATTTTGAAGAGACTAGAAACCTGAAGGAAAGAAGGGGTGGTGGCGACTGTTAAAAAGAAAGAAGAGTAGACTCTATTCCAGGAGCCTTCATCAGGGAAGAAAAACAAAAACAAAACATCTGAGAGGCAGGAGAGCATCTGAGCTGGCCCTGGGTGTGGTAGTAGGTGGATCTATGAGCGCTATGGAGACATAGAGGCAGTGCATTCCCCCAGGCGCGCCCCATCGCAAGTCCATCCCCTCACTCTTCATTGTCATTTCCAAAATACTGCCAGCCTAGCCCTCCTGGGGAATGTCTTCTTTTGAACCATGGGCTATCCTACGACACCATCCTTTTCCCATCCTTTCCCCCAGTGTGCCTGGGAGCCTTGACACGTGGTTTTCTCTCTCCTGGACTCCGGCCAGCTAACAGGGTAATTTCAACATTCCTGTTGGTGACTTAGCCAATCTGAATTCCTCTGTTCCAAATAGCCAGCATCTTTGGCAGCCCCCATCATCTTTGGTAATCCATTCCTGAGGCCACACCCCGCATAAGGATAGTCGTGACCATATATCAGTACTCACCAAGTGGCAGGCACCACACCGGTAACTTTGCATCATTTTCTGTAACCCTACCAGATGATGTAAAGTTAGGTTATAGCACTCCTACGTAGAGACTGCCCAACCCCACTCAGATAATGATGAGATAGCAAGGGCTGGGATTCTAAACCATACTGATCAGACTCCCAAGTTCATGCTCTCCTCTGTTTACAACACAGCCCCAGAATATATCTAAAATGTAAACCTGAAACTCCTGCTCTCTGACCACACACTCTTACCTTGCTACTTCTCCCACCAAACCTCTTCCTCAGCCTCATCAAATGTCCAGACACTCAATCCCTGCCTTTATTCCCGCTTTATCAGCCCTTTCTGACACTTCTTTCCATACCTGTGGCCAGAAGAAACGCCAAGAAAATCCCTCATGAGACAGTTTCTTTGGCTCAGTGCCCATGCAAGAACTCCCTCTCTTTGATCACCAGACTACTGATTAAATTAGTAAAATCCTCTAGGCCTAGAACTGTAAGCAATGTTATAATGGTGATGTAACTGCTGGTTTGAACTTTTAATAAGTGTGATAGATTGGTTGGAACCGAGTGGAGAGAAAACAGCTGATGGCAGGTGGCACCATGCCATCAGAACCATGGCTACTTTCAGTTAGTCTCACAAAAGCAAGGCCCTGTGCTTCCTCTTGGGGCTGCTTGATTCAGCAGAAGCACGCTCTGACCATGATGTCACTGCTGGCATCCACTGAAAGACATGCTGTCTCCCTCCACCTTGAAGATAGTGACTCAGCATTCTAGGGGTTCCACAGGTGGCTGGAAAAAGTTCTCACTCCCTTTACCTTCCACCAACATGCACCCACTGCCATGGAATGAGTGGGATAGTAAAATGTGCCCTTCGGTAGGAACCTCCCCTCCCTCTTCTCCAAGACCAAGGTTTGCAGGGGGAGTTGGGGAGTGAAATAAAGTGGACTTCTGTAGTTTCATGTGAAAGCACATGTATATATGTGTGTTCTTTGTCATTAGCCAAAACAAAAATGCAAAAGAATATGAGATAGATTCGTAAGTAACAAGTTCTGGACCCTCGGTCATCAATAATAGAGAGTCTAACCTGGTCAATCACTTCAACTACACTTTCATCAACATCCATTCTCGTGCCCTTTTGCCCAGTCCTTCTGCCTATCCTTCCTGACAATCTGCAGCAACCTGCAACTTTCTGTTTCCCCCTATTCTGAACATTCTGGCACTGTTGGAAAAAAATCACAGAACCATGCTGATGACTGAAATTACAAATTGAAGAGCTCCAACCTCAGCTCTCCCCTACGTATTCCTCCTCTGCGTTTCCCTATAGCAGAACTTCCAAATTTGTTACAGGTTCTTCAAGTCTCCTACCCTAGTACTAGCCCCTTGACCCTCATAAGACAACACAGCTTTCTAACTTAAAAAAAGGAAAAAAAGCAGTCATTCACAACTTCCATCCCTTCTATCTTTCAGGCTTTGTTTCCATTCATCTTCCCCACTTCTTGTCCAAAAAGAAAAGTATCCAGAGTATCCTACTCCTATCCAGTCCTAGTCACTCCATACGCATTTTGATCCCATCCTGGCCTTCCTCTTCTACGATGTTTCATTGATTCCAGTCTTCTCCATCCAAACACTCACTCACTGAACCAAGCCTTTCCTCAATTCCACCTACCCCTCAAACCATCACCCAAAGGCCGCCCTTCCATTCTCCACCAAGACTATTTTTGGTACTTAGGACCTCCACTGACTCATCTCCCATTCATCCTCAATGGTTCACAATTTAGCTCCAAATTCTACTCCTATATTGAAGCTCCCCTGGCAAAAGCCAAAAATTTCCTAATTGTCAAGCTCAGTCTTCAGCTCTCATCCACAGTTCTTCATCTCTCTTGAGTTACAGCATGGACACAAGTAAGGTGATACCATGGAGGATTTAGCATGGACACTAGAATCAGCAGCCTGGCTACAATCCTGTTTTCACCAATTACAAACTGTTTGACCTTGAGCTGAATTACTTGACTTATCTGCACCTCAGTTACCTCATCCTGAAAATTGAAATGATGCTAATGACAGCTTCTCGTGCTTAAAGCTTATTAGCTAGTTTAGTAGAGAAAAAGGTGCAATATGAGCTAGTGAAAGCTGGGTTGTGAGTCAGAGTAACAGGGGTTTAATTCCTGCTGTACAATCTTGTGTAATCACAAGATCTCTGGGTCTCATTTCTAAAATGGACTGGGTGCTATGGTTTGAATATTTGTATCCCTCTAAAATTCATGTTGGAAACTTAATCTCCAATGCAACAGTATTAAGAGGTGGGGGCCTTTACAAGATGATTAGGCCATGAGGGCTCTGGATGGGATTAGTGCCCTTATAACAGAGCTTGAAGGATCAAGTTTGGCCCTTTTGCCCCTTCTACCACGCGAGGATACAGCAAGAAGTCACAAGCCCTCACCAGACACGAAATCTGCTGGCACCGTGATCTTTGGTTTCCTAGCCTGCATGTGAGAAATAAATTTCTTTCATTTGTAAATGATCCAGTCTGTGATATTTTGTTATGGTAGCAGGAACAGACTAAGACATTGGGTGATCATCAAAGTTATTTCTGGCCCTAAACACGTCTATGATCCATTAGACACTTTGGCAACAATTTGAGAAAATGTACAAATGAAAGCTAGATGACCAGTACAAGTGTTCAGGGGTTCGGGGAAAGGGATGAGTATTGTGAGAACAGATTTTGAAAGAAGTTGAGCAGGTAAAACATTGGTGGACCCTAAAAGACAGGAAGAATTTTGATAGATGTAAAAGAAGAGAAAGAGATTTCTGGGTTTGAGAAGCAAAACAACAAAGACATGGAATGATTTGGGCGCACCAGAAAGATCTCCCTGACAAAACTGTCTTCCCCATCATTTGTCAATAGGTTCTGAATGTTAGTTAATGGTTTTAAAGTTCTTGGTAAACCACAAAGCAGCTGTTATTTATAAGTGATAAAAATGAATATGCCCTCTACTATGCAGCCAGTTAAAGTAATCTGTAGACAAATAGTTAATGAAGGATGTACACTAAGGTTGTATTATGTGTTGTTACCAGGGAATGGATTATAAGTGACTTTTATTATGTGTATCTATATTTTCTAAAATGACCATGAATTGTTATTTATAATGAGAAAGAATAAAAGCATATTCAAAGCTTTAAACGCAATTAAGGAGATGGGAACATCTTAAGCCATTAATAATTAATAATGAGAGGGGTCAGTTGACCAGGCTGGGACACAGTAGAAGACTGAGAGGCCAGGCTTCTTCTGAAAATTTGGATTCCATCAAAAGGCCGCACTTAAGGATCTAGAAGGCCACAGGTTCCTCACCACTGGTGGGAGAGCTGCTGAAAATGGAAATGGCAAAGCAGTGACGGTATTCTTGCCTACTTCATAAATGGCCCGTGCAACCATATAATATACTTTAACTTCTAAAAGACCGTTTTATTCTTTTTTACCCCCACATTTATTTCTACCATCCAAAAGGATTCAAGGATTTTATTAATTGCAAAAGGCCCCCCCCTTTTTTTTTGGAGATAGGGTCTTGCTTTATTGCTCAGAATACAGTGCCATCATCACTGCTCACTGCAACCTCAAACTTCTGGGCTCAAGTGATCCTCCTGCCTCAGCCTCCCCAGTAGCTGGGACTACAGGTGCCACTGCACCCAGTTAAGTTTTCCTATTTTTTGTAGAGACAGGGTCTTGCTCTTGCTCAGGCTGGTCACAAACTCCTGACCTCAAGCAATCCTCCCACCTCAGCCTCCCAAAGTGCTAGGATAACATGTGTGAGCCACCACATCTGGCCACAAAAAGTCCTTTTTTAAGTGCTGATGTCCAAAGGGTAATGCAACTAAGATAAAGGCATGATGCTTTTTCAGTGATAAATGTCTGTCAGCTATTCCTCACCTCAGTCCTTACACTCAGATCTATGATATGTGCGAGGAGAGAGGAGTGGGAGGTTGGGCAAGATGACTCATATGGACAAGCACAACGGGGATAGTTTTTATGTACATTAAAATGCATTTTAATTCATTCTCCCCCATGAATCAGGTCCTCTGCAGCCTTTTCACCAATATGGCCTCAGAGAAAGGAGAAAAGAAAATCCTCCCTCAGGAAAGAAAAGGATATAACTTAGAAATATTTCCTACCCATCCTGGCAATAGTGCTCATGTCTGTGATCCCAATCCCTTGGGAGGCTCAGGCAGGAGGATTACTTGAGGTCAGGAGTTCAAGACCAGCCTGGGCAACATAACAAGACCCCAATCTCTACAAAAAAAAATTTTTAGGTATTAACCAGGTGTGGTAGTACACACCTGTAGACCCACTCAGGAGGCTAAGGCAGGAGGATCACTTGAGCCCAGGAGTTCAGGGCTGCAGTGAGCTACAATTGCACCACTGCACTCTAGCCTAGGTGACACAAAAAGACAAGGAAGGAAGGAAGGAAGGAACGAAGGAAGGAAGGAAGGAAGGAAGGAAGGAAGGAAGGAAGGAAGGAAGGAAAGAAAGAAAGAAAGAAAGAAAGAAAGAAAGAAAGAAAGAAAGAAAGAAAGAAAGAAAGAAAGAAAAAAAGA